>APFE030214542.1:0-10419 GCA_000404065.3 Pinus taeda
AACTATCTTTTGAATTTAGACACAAAATATATATCTATATATATAAACAAATGCTATACAACTATCTTTTGAATTTAAGCACAAAATATATATCTATATATATAAACAAATGCTATACAACTATCTTTTGAATTTAAGCGCAAAATATATATCTATATATATAAACAAATGCTATATTATATGTATATAAAAAATTAAACAACTAAAAACAAATGTTGTAATTCTAACAAAAACAATAAAATAGATTATTGTACGATGTTTCTATGTTTGGTGTTGATGAGTTTTTAAATCGTTTTTCAAAAAGAAAACACAAAATGAAACTAAATTGTAACTTAGAAGTTGGGTGGCATGTAAGAATCCGTGGCAACGTTGTATTCAATGAAAAATCAAAATCAATTTTATTAAATGAAAAATCAAAATCAAATTTTTGTTAAAAGTGTATTTTAATTGTCTGGAAAGTTATGAAAATTTCAGTTATTTTAGAAAATCTAAGTTATAGTTGTTAAACTTCAAAATTTTAGGTGTTTTAGACGTTTTTGATGGCACTGAATCTATTTCTACTAGCAAAAATATGATTCATTCGCCTAGCTGCTAAATCCATTTCTACTATCAAAATACGATTTTTGAAAATTTTTCTCCTGAATTCCAGCCAATCCCAGCAATTCCTCCACCTCTGTAGACAACTCCTTTTTAAAACCGAAATAGATTTATGGAACGGACACACCCCTGATGTGGAGCCATGTCGTTGCCTAAACCCGCTAAACCAACTTAAATGAGTCATATTTTTTTTAAAGCAAAATGGACGCATGAAACAGACAAACACGTGATGTGGGGCCCTGTCGTTGGCTAAACCAACCAGTGAAAGATGGTACCGACTCCCGAGGACAAAAATGCCACACCCTTTGGGCTCCATTACCCACTAAAACTATGGACTGTTTTTAATTAAATTTTATCTAATAATTAAAGAAACAATAATAGACAAATGGCTAGATAATTAATTGTAATTGTGTCCATGATTTTGATAGTGCATTGCAGTGTTGTTTCCTCGTTTGGCAAGTATGGAGAGATATTGTTTTGGCAAGTATGGAGAGATATTGAATTGCAGTTTTGTTTACTGGTTTGGCAAGTATTGAGAGATATTGAATTGCAGTTTTGTTTACAGGTTTGGCAAGTATTGAGAGATAGAAATAGAGCTACACAGTGCCAACGGCCTCAGAAGCAATTGAGGTGTTTGATTGCGCATTCCCCATCTTTTCTGTTTTGCATCCCATGGCATCTTCCTCCAAATCAGCATCCACCTCCACCTCCACAGCGGATGGCAACACCTACTACGCGTTCGATGTGTTCCTCAATCACAGAGGCTCTGATGGTAAAACGTTTGCCAGCCATCTTTACGATCGCCTCACGGAACATCGATTGCGAGTCTTCCTGGACAGGGAAGAAATGGAAAAGGGAGAAGAATTAACACCTCAGATAGAGGGTGCTATTAGAGCTTCTTCGGTTAATATAGCTTTTTTTTCTCCGCAATATTGCCAATCAAGCTGGTGTCTGAACGAGCTGCTGCTCATGCTGGAGTGCAAGCGGACGAAGGGTTCAACTATTCTTCCCATATTCTTCCATCTCGAGCCTTCAGTACTTAGATGGACGGAGGGAGAAAAGGGAGTGTATGGTCAAGCCCTGAGCTCGCTCCAAAATAAGAGAAATAGAGATGGTCAACTACGATACAAGCCGGAAATCATTGGAGAATGGAAGAAGGCTCTCCATGACGTAGCAGAAATTAGCGGTTACGAGTTGGATGGGAAGAAGTATAATGGGTTAGAACTCTTCTCTCCCTCTTCCTTTGTGATCGTTTTTTCCATTAGTCTCATTCATATAGGTATGTCATACTTTATCTACTTTTCTTACTAGTAAGTTTATTTTTTATATTATTCAGTGATGAGAGTAAGCTGCTGGACGATGTCGAAGAAGATGTGTTGAAATTAGTTCCGAAACCACCCCAGAATGTCTGCATATATCCGACTGGATTGGAAGAGAAAGTTCAAGATTTTGAAGAAAGAGTGTTATTACAGCAGCATGAAAGTGGGAAGGCTAAGGTTGTAGGAATTGTCGGACTTGTGGGGATTGGTAAAACGACCCTCGCAAAAGAGTTCTATAACCGCAAGAAGGAAGAGTATCGTCGCTCCAGCTTTGTATCTGATGTCAGGGGAAACAACTCTAGAGGACAACTAAAGGAATTGCAGACAAAACTTATTAAGGAGTTGAGTGGGAAGAATACGGAAATAAACAGCACTGACGAAGGTATCCCTCTTCTTAAGACACATCTCCCACATTGGCACGCTCTTATCATTTTAGATGATGTGGATGATGTAGAGCAGCTGCGCGCATTTCTTCCGGTTTTACCAGCGAACGATAGCTTAATTCTCGTTACATCCCGTGATAAAAGTGTACTTCAAATGTGGGAATTAATTGAAGATCCATTTATTTACACTCTCGAAGGCCTCAGTCTACAACACTCCGTAGAGCTCTTCTGCTGGCACGCCTTCCGTCTACCTGCTCCTCCTGATGCAGCGTTTGAGCAACTGGTAAATGAGTTTGTGGATGCCTGCGGTAACTTGCCATTATCTCTTAGTCTCATCGGGGCGCTTCTTCATGGCGAAAAGGATCCTGTCCTCTGGAAAGCGAAATTGAGTGAAATCAGCAAAATTCATCCCATGGAGGTACAAATGACACCGTTAATTAGCTACCAGAGTCTGCATGCTGAGGAAAAGATGTTATTCTTAGACGTTGCCTGTTTCTTCGTAGGAGAAGATAAGGATACAGCCATGATGATATGGGAGGGATCGGGGTGGTCAGCATCGCTGGGTCTGGAGACTCTACGGAACAAGCACCTCGTGGAGGTGGAGGTGGGCGAGGTTTGGAAGTATGGAAAACGATGTATGGTGGAATGCATAGGAATGCATGGCCACCTAAGAGACATGGGCAGATGTCTGGCGCACGAAGCCCCTTCGCCTCATCGTATTTGGAGCGTAACTGAAAACCTATCGGACCTGTCGCTTGTACGTATTGAAGTTTTAGACCGACTTTCAAAATAGTGTTGTGATCCGTCAAATTTTGAATTCCTAAACTTTTAAAAATGTCAATATTATTTCTAACAGTTTCCCGATAACAATTTAGGTGGGAGGAATAAGAGATTCCGCCGAACGCGATCGTCGAGTCAACGAGCTGAGGTGGAGAGCGCCTCACCTTCAGGAATCGTCTTATGTGGAAGGCGTATTCAGCGTTGAGCAACCACCCCAACTCATATTGCTCCGCTGCTATAACTGTCCGGACTCCTCCTTTGCTCCAAATATTTCAACAAAGAATTTAAGAGTTCTACATATAGAGGGAAGCAATCTGGAAACACTGTGGCATCTTGAATCTCAGGTAGGTAGTCATGTAATTGATTGGCGAAAGGTTGTTTCTATTTTCCTTTATTATTAAAATTGCTTTGCTGTTTTAACATACCACGATGCACGAAGTTGAAATAGAGGGAGCATTGCAGGCACCTCGGGAGCTGAGGGAGTTGTACATCGCTGGTTCTAGGCTACCAAAGATTCCACAGTCCATAGGGCAGCTGCGGCGCCTCGAGAAGGTTGTCCTCCGGAGTGAGAAGGATATACTGTCGTTCGAGACTTTGCCCGATGAATTCTGTCAGCTGCGGTCTTTGAAACACTTGGAATTACACGAGAAAGGTTTGAAGTCATTGCCAGAGTCTTTTTGCTACTTGAGCAGACTCCAACATCTTAATTTAGCCGGGTGCACATGTTTCGAAGAGCTCCCAGATTCCTGTCGGAATCTAACCAAGCTCCAGCATATTGACTTGTCTTCCTGGATGAAATTGCGGCTGCTTCCAGATTTTTTTGTGAATCTAACCAATCTCCAGCATATTAACTTGTCTTACTGCGAGGAATTGTGGCAGCTCCCAGATTCATTTGGGAATCTAACCAATCTCCAGCATATTGACTTGTCTTCCTGCATGAAATTGCGGCTGCTCCCAGATTCCTTTGGGTATCTAACCAATCTCCAGCATATTAACTTGTCTTACTGCGAGGAATTGTGGCAGCTCCCAGATTCCTTTGGGAATCTAACCAATCTCCAGCATATTGACTTGTCTTCCTGCATGAAATTGCGGCTGCTCCCAGATTCCTTTGGAAATCTAACCAATCTCCAGCATATTAACTTGTCTTACTGCGAGGAATTGTGGCAGCTCCCAGATTCCTTTGGGAATCTAACCAATCTCCAGCATATTGACTTGTCTTCCTGCATGAAATTGCGGCTGCTCCCAGATTCCTTTGGGAATCTAACAAATCTCCAGCATATTAACTTGTCTTACTGCCAGGAATTGTGGCAGCTCCCAGATTCCTTTGGGAATCTAACCAATCTCCAGCATATTGACTTGTCTTCCTGCATGAAATTGCGGCTGCTCCCAGATTCCTTTGGGAATCTAACCAATCTCCAGCATATTAACTTGTCTTACTGCGAGGAATTGTGGCAGTTTCCCAGATTCCTTTGGGAATCTAACTAATCTCCAGCATATTGACTTGTCTTCCTGCATGAAATTGCGGCTGCTCCCAGATTCCTTTGGGAATCTAACCAATCTCCAGCCTATTAACTTGTCTTATTGCCAGGAATTGGAGACCTTCCCAAATACTTTCGGAAATTTAATACGACTTAAATTTCTGAGTTTGCTTGCGTGTCCATTGACCATACTAAGCGAAACCCTGGGAAATATCACCACACTTAACACTTAAATCTTCAAGAGTGTTTCGCAGAATTGCCTCCCCAACTTACATCTCAACGGTTATAGCTGCCACCTTCGTTCGGTGATCTAAGGAGCTTGGAGGAGTTGGAGTTCGAGTTCTGCCCCCTTCAAATTTTTCCCTGATCCTATTAGAATGCTTAGAATGCTGACTCAGTTGAAAAAGTTAGCACTCAGAAATATGGATCTTAAACAGTTAAAGATAACAGAATGGCTCTCTGGATTGCCAACAACACTTGAAACATTAGAGATTAGTGGGTGCGAAGAAATGGAGGAGCTGTCAGGTCTGGAAAGATTGGAATCTCTGGAGGATTTGCAGATACCTTCATGTCGTGGGCTGAAGCGCATACACGGGTTGGCACAGCTGACAAAGCTTCAAACGCTGGACGTTCAAATGCACAGCGATTTAGAAGAGCTGCCCGGCATTGAGGGTTCCCAGTCTTTGAAGGAGGTTAATGCCCTTCATTGTCCCAAACTGAAGCGGGAATATGTGATTTCACATAGAACGTGTAGATATTATTTCCAGTAACGCACATAAATATTGTAGACTTAAAATCCAATGTGCTAGGCTTATTTACAAATGTTGTATTTGGTTCTTTCCCATTTCATTCTGCGCACTAGATCAAGCAATCTGTTTGTCTATCACGTATGGCGTTTTAATCAATTTAATGTTTTGATCATATATTTGTCTTCATTATTTCCAATGGAATCATATCTGGGTGCTTTATCTTTCCCCGAATCCACACCTATCCTCACAACAAACCTCTTATATCTATTTTCACTATAAGTAAAATTGTGAATTGTGATAGCATATCAGCTACCATCTATTTGGTTTGTGTCAAGTTTAGTTTGTGTCAAGTTTAGTTTCAACATATTTTAAATGTAAATTTATAAGAAATTGAATAAAGTTTTTTTTTTTTTTTTTTTTTTAAATCACAATTGGTCCCTAAAATTTTCGACCAATTATTTATCAACATAAATCACAGATTGTTGTTAGATAATATTTCTTAATAAAAAATTAAGGAAAAATTTCCCCTGCCTATCGTTTTTTCTTAATTTATAATTTTTAATCTTATTTTTATTAATTTATTAAATTTTTGTATATAAATCTTTGGTTTTTTTATTGTTTATTAATTATTATTTTTAAATATATTTTTGTTGTGAAATTGTAGCGTTATTCATAAGAGTATTTCACGGAGGTTTCTTAGACTATTCTAGATATTATTCTTCATTAGTTTCCTACGAATGTTTTGGTTTTTTAAATAATTTAAATTATTTGTTTCTTTTTTTATGTAATTAAAGTTAGTTATGATATAAATATATATAATATATATATTTTATATATTATAAATAAGAATCCAGTACATAATAATTATAATAACATATTTCCATAAAAATCACATAAGAGATATTCTCTTAGTGTGGTTCATCTTCAAAACTAGATGAGGAACCAGATCCAGGGATTATATTTATTTAATATTTTTTTAAGAGTTCAATATGATAAATTTATGGTTATATATTTATGCATATGTTTATGGTCTTTCATGGTATCAACGCCTCTTTTCTAAATCTAAGCTTGTTATTTAGGCTTAATTCTTTGGATAAAATTTATTGTATTTACGTTTTTAGCATTAAGTATATTTATTGTATTCTTTAGCTTTATAATTCTAGCACCTTAGATTTAATTTTGACGCCTTGTTTTTTACAAACATGCAAATTGGTTTTGGATTACATGTTTTATTTCTTCATTTTCTAAGCATTATTTTGATCAAATAGTATCTAGAGCATACAAATTAGCTATGATTGATTACTTGTCAAAATTGGTCTTCATTTCCTCAATGTTTAATTAAAAGTCAATCAAAGATTAAGATAACTTCTCTACAAATATATAACCTAAATTTTTTTGGCATAATTTTATCTTTTTGGTGGACCTAATGGTTGATAAAATGTGTCTTCTCCTAAGAGTTCATAGGTTGAAACCTAGAGGAGGGTCAGGTATGTACACCTTTCTAGAATTAACATTTAAATTATTGCAAGCTGGGGGGCCTTGTCCCACAAACAAGGGTGCCTCGTACATCATTTTGGTGTCTCACTTGGTTGTCACCTTAAAATTAGATTATTATTATTATAAAAAATGTGAAAATCAAGATTTCAAACAAAAGAGAAAGCAAGTGGTGCATATAGTTTTTTTTACCTGCCCACCCTACCCATCTTAGTAGGTAGTTGTACATATCTTAAGAATCCATATGAAAGTATACATATTCTCCTTCCTCAATTAGCATGATCTAACCTTTCCTTCATAAAATAACTTTATTATACACCATTATAGAGTCACCGTGAACACCCTTCTTCTCCCAATTGCAAGGTGCAAAAATTGGTCGTACAAAATTATCTATGTAGTTTTCCCTTCCCTATAAGTTTTATGCATGACTCTTTTGTAGAGCAACTTGTTGACAGGTGGAAAAATTTCTCCTACAACAAGGGATCATCACCCAAACAAGACCTTGCTTAGGCCTATACTTACCTGTGGACCCGGTTGCCACCTAAAGAGGTTGCTCCTAAAAGGAGACCTTTGTTTAAGATTTCCTAAATCTTAACGGCATTTTTTTATTGAGCATAAACAAAACTATATAGTATCCTATCTCAGTTGAAAGAGATGACTTTAAATGTTAAAACTAAAGACGAATAGTGAATTATTAAGCGAAGAAGAAATTTATTCACTAAATAATAATTAAAGCATATGTATGTTGCAACTTATAAAACATTGTTTCATACACTTAGAATCTATGTGTAATCAAATGAAAGGAGACATGAAAAATAAATTTAAGTAACGAAAGAGATTTCATATAAAAATAAAACATTAAATCATAAAACATTCTCAAATTATAAAAAGATAATATCTAATTACATATCTGAAAATGTCTTTTACTCATAATATAACTTAAACAAATAACATGTTGAATCAAATAATAATTATGAAGAAAATAAATACTTCATTTTCTTAATAATTATATAGTACATATGAATGAAATAATCTATAAAGGATTATATCAACCACTTCAATATTTAATCTCTAATATTATGTTATACTCAAATACATTAAGGAAAGTAATTTCACATCAAACTGAATAAAAGACTTAACTCATATTGTAGTTATGTAATCATTCACACATTCAAATAAGAATTACTTTAATAAATTTCAATCTTTCATTTTTTATTAAAAAAATGTTGAAAATGATCATATTAAACACTACAACATGTAAATTTTAAATCTCATGTGAAGCTCAAATACATTAAAGAAACTAATTTCACACAAAACTGAATAAAAAAATAATATCTTAACTCACCATAATGCAGTAATATAATCATTCACGCATTTGAATAAGAGTTGCTTTGAGATATTTTGATCTCCCAACTTTTATTTCAAAATTGATAAATAATAAGAAGTTTTAGACTTCCAAATTTTCCAATCTTTGGGTCTTAATGGTGCATTTCTCATTGACAAAAAAGCTTATGTCTCAATTATTGAAATTCCAACCCCTCACCGTTCTTCAAAATTATATTCAAACTAATAGAAATATCAAGTCCCCATTACAAGATTTGCAACCCCCTTTATAACATTAATAATTGATTTCTACAAAGAAAAAAAAAAATCCTATTTTTCTTCAAAAAACTCTCTAAATGGATATTTAGTTGCTTATTTTGTTGCATGAGAAGAGAGATTATTTTGCTTGTGAAGAGGGATTTCTCATTATCCCAAACGTTAAATTAATTAATCTTTTTTTGTGTCATCCTCCCTTTTCTTCTTCAAATCCATAATACATTTCTCACATTAATTTCTTAGACCTTGTGACATTTAGATATTTGTAGTCCACTCTATATTTTTCTTCATTAATTGTCCTTTGGGAGGCCTTAAGAAACATTTTCGTTTTGTAAAGATAAACCATAGTGAAAATGAAACTAATGGAAACAAATGAAATTAAGTTTCATTGATAGACAATTTTTTGTTAAATGTGTAACAATCTAGAGGGTCACCAATTTATTACAATACCAAGATATCAGTGTATCCTCCATCAAGATATCAAATATTGAGAATATCAAATTGGCTTTCATACTCAATCATCGCCTTTAATTTAGTTTAAAAAAACTCATCCACACAAAGTTTTATTGGATTAGAAAGAAATTTGTTTTCATTCTTAGTCATCTTTTTTATTTTTAAATGAAAATACATCTACACAACATCTGTTAGTTCCCTATACTACTAGTGTAACCCCTTATTATTATTAGTGCAACCCCCTTATTATATTGTTGTGCCCATGTAGTACCCATATTGTTATTATTGTGCCCCATAGAAGCTCACTATTGTTATTGTTGTGCGCTTACATTATTATTGTTATGTCGGCTCTGATTATATTATGATCCCTTAGACTCCTATATATAGAAAGGAGGTTTTGTCATTTGTATCATCAAAGAATTATTCATTTGTGTAATGTAAAGGAGGTTGCCCCCTCGAAGAGGCTTATTTCTAAGGCGTTGATCTATCTTTTCTATTTTTTTGTGAGCTGGTTTCATAACATTTGGTATTAGAGCTTTGGATTCTAGGGTTTCCCTACTCCAAACAGGTCATCATGGAATTTTCGCTATAACTGTTTTTCTGTGATGTTTCAGAAGCTAAACACAAAACCCATTTGAGAAGAAATCTCGTTGAACCTCGGGTCCGAATTTCAGATCTTGTCTCGCTATATGTTAGGAGATATGATATGAGGAAGTTAGGGTTTTGGCAAGCTTCAGAATTTCATCTAAAACAGGTCATCGTGGAATTTTTGCTATAACTTTTTCGCTATGAAGTTTCAAAAGATAAGAAAATAAAAACCCATTTGAGAAGAATTTGGTCTGAATTTCAAATCTTGCCTCGCTATATTTTCAGATATATGATTTGAGGAAGTTAGGGCTTTTGCAGACTCATGAATTACATGCTAAACATGTGACCTTTGGAAAATCATCATAACTTTATCTCTGAGCATCAGATTGAAATTTCGTAAAAAGTTACAGAAAGAGGACGAATTGTATTTTGTTTGGGTATAATTTTCAAAACCTAAGGTTGAAATAGTGACACGTGGCACGTTGTACAAGTTCACTCTACTGAACTAGTCTATAATTAGGTCATCGCGGGAGATTGGGAATAAATATTTCTTTGGGAATCCAATTGAAATTAGACTTGCGAAGGTAGAAAGAGGACTCAGGGGGATATTACAGGCTAAAATTTCAGGACTTAAAGATTCAAAATTACAGAGTTATAGTGGTTTCAAGATCGAGCTCCTAAAATCAAGAAAAAGCGAGATGAGGAAGTTTGATGGCAAGGATCCAGTAAATTGGATACTACAAATGGAGAAATATTTTGATCTCCATGGTGTACCACTATTACAAAAGGTACGTATTGCATCTAATTATTTAGAATCGAATCATTTTTTATGGTATAAACGGCTTTGTTCTCGTAAACCACTTGTCACGTGGTCAATTTTCACGGAGGAAAAGATAACACATTATGAGGATACAAAGAGCAACACCTTCTTTAGCCAATTGATAAATCTCAAACAAAAGGGTTCAATGGCAGAGCACAT
>APFE030214543.1:0-15895 GCA_000404065.3 Pinus taeda
ACCAAGTGCTCAGAGGGATAAATAGATTTCATCCCCCTAAGAGTGATAGATGTGGAGTTAAGATGGATATAGGTTGGCTTTTATGATAATAAAGATATTAAATAGACTTAGGAAATTATATTGTAAAAACATCTTAAGGTGAATGGTTAAAGCATAGACATTGGACAAGTATATTTGTATACCTCTATTTTAAATTGAAACAAATCCAGGGCTAAAAGGAATGGATTGATTGCACTAGTCATCCTTCTATAACTTTCCAACATAGGCTGGAGTAAACATATTGTAATTTGGGTAATTTTTCTAACTCCAAACAGGAACATACTTGTGTATTGGCAGGGTGGTACGAGGTCCCTAGAAGTGATGAATTTGAATTTTTCTTGGTTTTATATATAGTATTAGGTTTTTTTTCATGCTTTCTGTGAATGACATAGGTGAATTTTATCCTACATCGACTAGGTTATCTATATGTAATTTCGGTAATTTTGATTTCAAAAGATATTTTAAAGAAATGCAATGATTTCATTTGTGTATTCAATAAATACAATATTCTAATGGAATTCTGCATTTGTGGTTTACTACACAGATTCCATGGAGAAGTATTAGTGGTGTGACATCAATTGTCCTCAAGCAGAGGCTTTAGTTTTACTCTTTTCTGGAAGCAAATACTTTCTTCCAACGTTTTTAAGTTCCATGAAAAATTTGAAAGTCCTAATAGTATTCAATTATGGGTTCAAGAGAGACATAGTATTCAATTATGAGTTAAAGAGATCCACACTGAATGATCTATCGGCCTTATCTTCACTTAGTTTAAGACTATTCACTTGGAGAGCCTACATGTGCCCCCACTTCAAGAGCATAGTAAAGTCATGTAGGACTTAGAGAAGATATCTTTAAGCTTTTAGTGTTGATTGGAAAAATGTCTGGGTTCAATAACACCCAGTTGAGCATTAAGCTTCCAATAATGCTAGATTTTAACTTGGAGCACTTTTGTGATTTGGAGGAGATGCCCCTCGTATTTGTGACACATCTTTAGTTGTGAATTGGACTATTACTAACTGTCATTTCCTTTCGAAAGTTACCTGATGACTTGGGGAACCTCAACTCTTTAAGAATGTTAAGGAAGGAAAGAAAGTACATTATGCTAAGTTCTCTTATGCTTTTCAAGTTTTTCTTGGATGTCTACAATGTTTCAAGTAGTAAAGTACATTCTCTTAATGAAAATTTGTCTTGATAGAAAGGCCCAATTTCAAATTCTAATGCTTTCAAAAAACATTGTATAACTGTAATGTTTCTAAAAGGAAAGCATATTTTTCCCGGATCCGGGTGGCATAAGTGGTACCGCAGATCTCCATGCAGGTAGTTAATGCCCAGTATTGCCAGCTGCAGAGTAGCGTGGCCTCCCGGGACGTAGCCTCATGCGATAAAGGAATCAATATCAATGCGAAATTGGAAGGAGGATTTGCATTTAAGTCCTGCATTGATCGATGCAATATGCCTCCTGTTATAATCATGCCGATCCATGGTTCACTCACCCAACTTTGTGCTCTGTTGCGGGGCATTAGAACCAGGTTTACGGGAGCTGTGGTTGATGGCATAAATTTGGGGCATTGTCACAGGATCAAAGCCATCTCTCTCAAGGGTAATTTCTCCCCTGTTCTGGATTTTTGCACTCTATATATGTCTGCTATCTTCATGGTTGTCTATACGCTCAGTCACACTGTGGTGTTGGTTGATAGCTCTGTGGTGTTGGTCGATAGCTGTGTTGGGAATCCTTCTTGCCTCACCCGTCTCCGTCCTGGTGGTCATCCTGTCCATAATCCTTTAGAGGCCTACCTTCTTTCTGTTATCATGGTTCATTCTGGCAAAAGGCATCGTTCTTGGGGGGCGTCATGACAACCGTCTGCATCCTCCAGTTGGTCTTGCCATGGAAACAGCGACGAAGCCGTTCAATCCCTCCCCCGCCCATGAAGCTGGGCCTTCTGTTAGCTCTGGTCAGAAACCTAGGCCAAATAGTTCTTTTCAAGCAATGCACTTCAAGTTTCAAAGTAACCTACACAGGCCCCTGGTAACTGCCCACATCACCCTTATACTCTCGAAAGAGTAAAACCTTGTCTCCCCCTTGGCCTGCATCACCCCTGATCCCTCTCCTGCCAGTGAGAATTCCTCGGACAGTGACAGCAAGGAAAATTGGGAAAAAGAGAAAGATGAACAGGATGATTTTCTCAAAAATCTTCCTCCTCTGGACGACATAGGACCTGCAGCTGAGGACAAAACTCATGGCGAAGCGGAACATGCCATAACTATCCCTGACAATGATTTAAGCGGTAATGAAGGTTTTAAGGATGACGACACTGCTCGGGATGAGAAGAAGGATAATGACCCAGCAAAAGAGAATTAACACCTCTTGGGACTGTCTCTTTTTGTTTCAGCTCCGGTACCAGACTTATGGTAAGGTTTCTATGCAATTGTCCTACTGTTTTTTGGCTCCCAGATGGGAATTTGATGACTCTGTATTTGCTGGGTTGCAATAATTTTTGTGTCTCTGTGCTGGCTCAGTTCTCCTTCTCGGCGACGCATGTCTCTCTCTATGTGTGCTTTCTGGTCTCTTGCACTCTGTAACTGATTTCCCCAGCTTATGTCTGTAATCGGGCAGTTCTGTTTTGTCAAGTGCTGTAACGCCTCGCTCATATGTAAACATATTTTGCCTTTCAGTTAATAGAAGTTAGTATTTGCAGAGAAAAAAAAAAGGAAAGCATATTTTTTCAATTTAAGTATCATGATCCCATATTCCAACTTATTGTTCAGTAACCCATTAGGCTTTGTAGCTTTGAATAAATCCATGTCTTTTGATGAGATCCTCTTCCAAATTAGAACGTAGTTTCCTTTTGGCAATAACCACATATAATGTCTTGATTTTGTTATTGAGAAAATAGAGGTTGTGAAACAATCCTGTGCCATACGAGGACTTGATTCATTGATTATGTATCAATTATGTCTCTTGATGTAATAATGTTTTGATTTTGTTGCTTGAAAATAGAGGTTATGCTTTACTATTTCACAAAATTTCTTACAATCTTTCCATAAGTATTGATTTGTAATATCAATCACTAAGGGATGACAATAATGACAAAGGTAATATTCCATGGTTTGAAGTTCCCCTCTTACTAAATATATAAATATATCACCACAATTTAACTGTTAGCTAAAGGAATTGTATTTGATTTGTAAACAATTCATTGCTTGATTTATAGATTTTGATTTTTTCCCTTTTTATTTTTTTCTCAGATTTGGTATGAGATATCTTCCAAGATTTGGGTTCCCTAGTTTCCCCACCATAGCTACTAGGTTCAGATGTTATAATTAAATATTCTCGAAACATTACAACTTTTCCAGTAAGTGTGCTTTCAAACATTGTTGTTGCTTTTCCACGGTGTTAATGCAAATAAGCATTGCAACTAGTGCCATTATCTAGATTAAGTGTCGAAATCTAGGTGGTCTTGTAATGATGGAGTGATGATTTTCTAGCTACTAAGGCCATATGCATTTTTATCTCTTATGTTGTCCTGAGATATTCAAATTCAGAATAAGAATTAGGGTCTTGTTTCCACTGTAGATTGCAGTCAGTTTCTTGAACATAATATATAGTAGATTATGTTTTACTAATCAACTGTGGATGTGATCCCGTGCAGGAAAGGAAATTCAAAGTGACTTTGATTTCACATTGATTTGCCAAAACATCCACACAATAAAGGAGATTCAAAGTGACACCGATTTCACATTGATTTGTCAAAATGGAGGCAAGAGAAAAGGAAACTTTGTATTCAATAATGCTCTTAATTTCACATGTACATGCACAGACATATTAGTAGAAAATATTTAAGGGTTGGCTAAGTAATATTTTCCATTCCACTACATTCTTTACAACTTGTAAATAAATAACTGGGAACAATTCATTACACTACTTGTTATTCTTTATTAATCAGTGGTTAATATTTTGATATTGAACTGGCTAAGATTTTTCTTCCTTCTGCGAAATTGTGTGTTCTATAATGCTTCTTTTCCATTCACTATGTATAGCATATAAACTGTGTCTAATGGAGTAGGAAGATTGGAAAGTCTTGTGATCCTTGAACTATGTTACAAATCAGAAACCCAATGGGGCAGGGTAGGTGCATCCCCACAAAGGGGTCACAAATACCAAAGTTGGTATTGGCTAGTGCCTTGAGCTAGAAAATTTCCTTTACCCTTGTATTAACAGTGAATCTAGAGAGGATTCTAATATTATCTTTATAAGATTTATATCAGTTAAGATTGATGAATAAAATTCATGAGACATGAGCTAGGATGTCCTTGAAAGGTGGTTGTTGATTATTGGAAGCTATTATGGCCATTATGTCAGGGCAGGTGGTCTCACTCCCTTGATCGTGAGCATGATTGTGATAAAGATGGAAGACTTCATAGTCTAGATTGATTGTTTAGCAGTGATAGTTAGTGGGCTCATTCACAAAAGCTTATATTTCACTAATCCTTTTTATAGAGTTGTTAGATTCAATTTCCAAAGGTTTTAATTACACTATAGAGTTAAGTTCTGAGAGAGTTGTGATTCACAGTGTTAAGTATAGCAGCTATGACACTTGAATGAAGACAAGCATAGTAGAGGTATCAGACTCTATTATAAGCTTACCTGAATATTATAAGGGACTTGGTTGGCTTTTTTATAATTTTATAAACAAGTTCCATGTCGTGGAAATGTGAAAAAAAATAGTGATATTGCCACCATGTGGCTCTTGCCATATATGGTTTTATACTTTTTCAAAAAATTCTCCAAGAGTTCACAATGCTAAGATTCACTAGGACGTTACAAAGTTTTATTATTTAGTGAAAGACTCGCCAAGATCTTACAAGATTTTATAATTGAGTAAAATATTCGCCATGCCTAGTGAGAGATTCTCCAAAAAATTATATATACATATTATATTATTGATAAAATCGCCTTCAATTTTTCCTATATACCATGGAGATTCGCCCATTTATTATACATATAAATTTGGGGGGGTTCTTAAAATTTTCCTTGGTTAGAGTGCTTGATATACCATGTCAATGTGTGATCCTGCAGTGCACTCACTAATGTAGCCTTCTTAATATTGTTGTCCATGACACCTTGGGCTTCCCATACTACTCTTACCACAAACCAGAATTAGTCTGGATCTTCATTCCCTACCCCTCTGAATAATGGTAGTCTGATCGTGCTCGCCATACTAAACTATGGAGGTGGTGGAGGTGGAGTGGGTGGAGATGGAGGTGAGGGAGGTGAAGCATGTGGTGGGGTGGGTGGAGGTGATAACTGCGAAATGAGCTGCATTATCAAACTGACCACGCTTCTCAGAGAGACCTTAGCGAGCTTTTCCTTGCTCTCTCGCAAAGTTGAAATTGAGGGATTGTTTTCTAATTCTTCACTGCTTTTATCAGTCTTTCCACTCCACGTTGTCCCAAACATTAGTGTATTCACATGACCCTCTTTTGACATAATAACATCTTAATCCAAGTATTTAAAGACTTAATATATTTACCTCGTAGTCCTTTGAGAAAGCGTCATTCTGCTTCACTATATCTCATGGTCGTGTCGACTTAAAACTCAGTGATAAATCCCCCTATTATCCAATCGAGCCAATGGTCCACAGCTTGTGCGATCTTATCTTATGATGCCTCTAGTATGCGCACTAATTCTAGAGTCCACATTACGAGCCTACACCCTCCCTGGCTCTTGGCTAACTTCGCGATCCACTCATACACTTCATAAGGAAAGGATGCAAAGAGAATCTCATGGATTGCCATATACACATAGAGATGCAGCCACTTTTCCTCAGATACTTGCAGAGTTTTGTTTTCCTGTGCCACTAACTCTTGAATCTTCTTGTCCAACCACTCTTCAATTTCCTTTTTTTTTGGGTTCTAGTGGTATGACATCAGACATCTGTTAGGCCGATCCCATCAACAGAACCATTTTTTGCCTACATGGGGCTTGACCCAGGTTCAGAAGTGATTTAACCAAGAAAATCCCCGCACCACTGGCCCTTTCGACAATAGTTCATGGAGCCTAAACTGAGGTCTCACCCGAAGTAGTATGGGAGCGTGCTAGAACTAGGTTTCCGCACCCTAGGGATGTCTTGATGAAGGTTTGCGGTCTGAAATTGTGCGCTAGTGCTACTCTGCACAACAGCCTATGTGTACCTCTATAAGGGGCATGAATACAATACTATCCTAATCTCGATCCTTACTGTGCTATTATATTAGTGCTTTGACTTAGTTTGTATGGGCCCAATGTTCTTATTACTTATTCAACTTTCAATTAAGTACGCATAATCAAAAACAATATAAATTCATAAAGATAAACAGAACCATATGTTAGATTTGGTCTTTTCAGTCCTCCGTCAGAGATCAAAACTCTTTCTGCATTTCATTTTTAGGAGTCTCGCTCCATTCACTCAGCTGCATTCCGCTAGAGGCATGCCATAATCTGACGGAAGGGTCTTGTTAGTCATTTCCCCTCATGCCTTATCCTGCTGGTTTAGGTCTATTTGTCAAATCATTTTAAAGGTCATTTACAGTTCTGTTCTAATCTCTTGGTCACCAAAGGATTATTAGCTTTAGGGTTTGCAAATTGTTGTTCTCAAAGTGCTTCAATAATACTTGCAGGCCAGAGGAAGGTTCAATCATTCACTCAAATGATGTTTATGAGAAAGAAAAGATGAATTTTGAAACAATGAGAGAGGTTTTTGTCCACAATAGGCCAAGGAATAAAAACCTCCTTCACTTTTTACACAGGTTTCATGGTTTTAGAGAAATTTCAAAAATACCATTGCCTCGGGAGAATTGATGCACCTCTAAAGTGACCTTGGGAAAATCAAGTTTTCTCCTAGCTAGGTTATACAAATGACTTTCTTGATGAGTAAAATGTTAACTAAACACAAATATATTTCCAATGAGCTATCATGAGCTCAATTTTGAGTTGAGGAACACCTTCAAAAGTTGACTGTAACAGCACTCTGCCTTGAGGCAGCCTCATTTGGCACATTTTGACCAGTCTTAGGAGATTTGATTTTTTATAGGTAAAATTAACTCCAAATTGAAAAATTATAGCTGGGTTGGAAAGTATACTCAAATACCTTTCCAACGAGCTATCCTGCATCTAATGTGGACACCGCAAAGGCCTCCAAAAGGCTCATACAAAAATGCGCGGTGCACAGGGAAGGCGCAGCGCACTGGGAGAAATTTTCCACTGTAAATTTACACTGGCGCGGTGCACATGGGAGGCGTGGTGCACTGGGCTAAAAGGTCTGAAATTCATTGAAATATTCCTCCAAATTGAAAATTCTTCATTCCACAAGTAGGTAAAGCCTCCTTTTTGGTGTTTCACCCAAGTTTGTGCTAGGGTATGGTGGTTTATGGATGCTAATGATTTAAACAAAAATTCAACCCTTTCATTTTGAATTCCTCACATGTAAACTGCTGCCTAGGGTTTCAAAACTTGTTCACCACCAAGGTTACTCTTTTCCATTATCTCTCTTGTCCTTAAACGCCTTTTTTCCTTGATTCCATTGTTCCCCATCCCCTAAAGTTACTAAACCCTATCCTAAATTCCCTTTCCCAAAACTTTCAAAGGTGAAACCCTAAACCCTATCCCACACATAAAACCCCTCACAACCCTTCCTTCCCAATAGTCCCTAATCCTTCACTATTTTTCCCTCCCCTTAATATCCCTCACGTCATTATTTTCTCTTGGTGACAAAGGTCACGCACATCATTAAAGGCATTACAAGACAGTGTGACATATCAACACCTATTTATCTAAGACAGTTTGTCCACCAACAGACATGACATCTTATCCATCATATGATCATGAAGAAGAGACACACAGTGATTCACCAACATAGGTACATGCACCCAGGAGGCCTCATAGAGGTGGCAAAACATCCGTGAAGACCAGCAGGTTGCCCAACGAAGCCTAAATAAGAGGACACCCATTCAGCAAGGGATAGAGGTTGATCAAGAGATTTGGCTCAACAGGATCAACATCCACTTAGAGAAATTTGTTGGCCAAAGCAACAAGGAAAAAGCATTATTGAGGTATATGGTTTATCATTACAGGGCACGCAATATGAGTTCCAAGGCTCGGATAAGGAATTTGAAGGCGAAATTGAGGAAGGCAAAAAAAAGACAGAAGAGGCAAAAAGAGAAAGATCGGCTCCGAATCTTGGCTGAAACCTCTTTGGCCAGCATGAAACTTCATAGAAAAGCTCCAACCCAAATTTCAAGAAATTTGGATCATTTGTTTCATTTTGGAAAATTTTTGTACAAAAAACAAGGTTTTTCTCCCTATGTGTCGCGTCATTGGTGCGACGCTTATGATAGGGAGCTCCAAATCATGAAAGGTTTATATTTTTGGATTTGGCATGAAAAATCATGACTACTGGTGCATGTCCAAGAAGTTTGGGCAAGGTTTGAGTCCCCAGGAGGTCAAAAGCACTCAAAAAATGACCTCTCTATCCCTATTTTGACACACAGGAAGCAGTCTTGGGAGATTGAAGTTTTGGAGGGGAAAATGAGCACCAAATTTAGAAATGCCACTTGGGTTGGAAAGTAGACAGGCATGGCATTCTAACAAGCACACTTGGGCATAATTTGTACTTTATAAAGTACCTCAAAACCACCTCCAAAGTGGCGCAACGCATATATTTTTGGGCGCGACGCACAGAGACCCAAAGGCCAAAATCACTTCCACTCAGAGAAATTTCGATTCACGATTTTCTCCAAGTGGGCCCATTCATTTACAATACATTTTTCTTGGCACCTAAGGCAAAGTTTAAAAAAGCATTTTCACTAAAGGTTGGCTTCTATCCAAGTGGCAAAAGGAAGGCGAGCAGTCACCCAAAAAAATATATGCTACAGTTTTGTCATTTTTGTAATGTTGCACTTATCACTAATGGTTGGCTTTTCATTTCCAGTTTGTAATGATTTAAAAAAATCCCCAACTTTGGGTCATTCCATTTCCTAATGGAAAAGTCTATTTATTGTATGAACAACCATTTGCAAATGGTTGGTTGGAATTTCTGGGAGCAGTGTGGAGGAAAAACCCAGCACTTGCACTGTATAGTTTTGGCATAGATTGTAATGAAATGATATAGCTCTGATTTAGGAGATTCATGTGGTGTGAGTTTAGAAATTTGTTTCTCCTTTCTTTTTCATATGTAACTTGTAATGTTTTGTAGTTCATTCATATTTCATTTCGAGTTGAATACTTTTTAAGTATGAGAGGTAGAATCCAGTTAGTTGCTCTGCCTTGGGAAAGCATTCATGTTCTGTGTTCCTCTTCTATCTAAAAAGGATTAATCACCTATGCCCTTTTTAGCTTTCTTCATACAGTCTTTCCACTCCATATTATTCAAATTTGATTGCTAAACTTACGGCCTATCATGCCTCAAGAAACAATTTGTGTCTTTTATTTAATTTCTCATCTCATGCTATCCTTTGTCCCCATACAACCCAGAAAACTCAGTCATTCATCAAAATACCTCTTTCATATCTATTTACTAGCCTAAAATCAGTTTCCTATTTCGGTCATCTCCAACCCCATTGATTTTCTCTCACTGAGCGTGACCCGGAGAGAGCCCTCTCCTGTTCTGGTAGGGCTAGCTACCGGACTAAGCATGGTTTGTGGTTACCCTGAATTTTGCCTTCCTTTAGCCTAAGGCAGATTTAGGTGATAACACCATAGATGCACAATATTCTGAATCAAACTTATATTTATTAATAATCCTTTTCAAGTTTATTTGAATTACAAACCCAACTCCGCCCTGCACACTTAGCTCTAGGGGTCTATGCACTCAGCTACAGGGGTCTGCGCACTCAGTTGCGGACTCTATTAGGTCTCTGTGCACTTAGCTGCAGAGCCTCTTCCTACTACTACGACCCAATACACTTCAATTCCACTTCCATCCTCTAACCATGTCTTCACATCTATCCATTACTTTTCTACTGAAAACTATCTTTACACTTAAAGCCTCGCTCTATTTATACAATCCCATGGTCCGTGGACCATGGGTAGGCTGACACAACTTTAAATTATTTCACAATTCTTAGGGCAGACACATCAAGCCTATGACTGATCCTGACTTTTGTGCTCAGTGCCCATATTTTGCGGAGTCTTTTCATTACATTGACCAAAACTTAGGCTTTAAGCCCCAAAAACATGTTGTGGGGGGATCCGCTGCCCAACACACATACCATTGGAAATATCTTTCTAAGAAATATCCAATTGTGTTAAATCCAAGAGAATCTGAGCTGATATTTTGAGGTAGAATATCCTCCAAATTCTGAGACTCCCAACCATCATAACATTCATTTTATGGCTTCTCCAATAAGCCTGCTACTATAATGATTCTCTATACAACAACCATGGGACTCCCAACCACCATAGTCATATTTTTATGGATTCTCCAATAAGCCTGATACTATGGCAATTCTCTGCTAGATAATTCAACAACCGTAAGACTCCCATTGAGCTTGATACATCAAGCACATCAATGTTTTCATCTATTGACATCACAATTAGCCTAGTGGAAATCAATGTTTTTTTTCCAAACATCATGCTAGCAAATACATCCATGATGATCTAACATCAATTTCAACACACTTTCTAACTTTTAGGAAATTCCAACTGAACAACTTGATCTCCCAACATGGTTGTTGACATCAATGCCAATAGACTTACTATCACTAGCACAAACACTGCCAATTGTCCAAAAATGGAATGTCTGTCCTGGTTGGGAGGGGTCAAGTTAATTCCTTATTCAATTTTTTTTTTTAGAAGCTTCATTTCTATGTTATTCATAATTTATGGAAGTTTCATTGAGTTCTAGGCCAAGGCACGAGTCCTAGCTCAGCAAAAGTGGCTCAAAATTCAGGGTCACTAGCATAGAATTGACTGGAAAATTCCATAGTCTTTGGGAATCAAGCCATTGTGAGAAATTGGAGCTTTATAGTCACTTGGAGGCCTTGTCAAGGGAGTGATTGAGAGCCCATGTCAGTAAAAAGGAGAGTTAGTTTAGGGGTTGGACACATGTAGTGGTTGGGTAGCTCATGGAGGTCCTGTAACACCTGAGGGAAGTCAGTAAGGTCTTAAGTTGTCGAATCCATTTCCTTAAGTTCATATAGGAGTTTGAGTCTTACCATAGTCACCCCCAACTTATGTTTACCCAAAGAAAACTGGTGAAAGTGGCTAAATATGGTAGGAAGCAGTTACAATTATTCAAACCAAAAGGAACTACAACAAACTCATAATGCCCATACCTGATGTGGAAAGAAGTCTTATAAATATCCTCTTCCTTAATGCATACCTAATGGTATTTTTATCTAAAATAAATCTTTGAGAGCATTGTTTCTCCCTTCAACTAGTTAAACAAGTCATCAATCCTTAGCAAAGTGTACCTGTTCTTGATCGTCACCTTATTTAGTTGCCTATAATCCATACACAACCTCAGAGTGCCATCCTTTTTCTTCACAAACAACACTGGTGCACCCCAAGGTGACACATTTGGCCTTATCTATCCCTTGTCAATCATTTCCTTCAATTTCAACTTCAATTCCATTAACTGTGGTGTGCTCATTGTGTAAGGTGCATTTAATCCTGGTGTTTCCCTTGGTACCAAGTCACTAGAAAGTTCCACTTTCTTGTGAGGCGGAAACTCTGAAATATCTACTGGAAGCACATCCTAAAACTACTGCAAAATTGGATACCTCTTCAAAACCTCAAGATCCTCATCATCGTTACCTTTGTCACTAGAAATATGAACTGCAAATAATACACATCATTTCCTGCAACTATGCTTTTCCCTTATAGCTGTAACCATTCTAACTAATGTTTCCTTCTTCTTACCCTACAAGATTCTATGTTCTCCATTATAATCCAAGCACTCAATAACCTTTTCATAGAATCCACCTTAGTGATATGAAGATACAACTAATCCATGCCCAACAACATACTATATGATCCCAATGGAAGCACATTTAGATGCACTAATGTAGACATACCATTCAACTCAAATGGACAAGCTCTTACCCAATGATGGACCCTTTTCTTAGTGCTTGTAGCTAGTTGCACTAACCAAGACTCTACATGCACTTATTTATTCAAACCACACTTATCAACTAGGTCGGGATAAACATAGCTGTAATTATATCCAAGTTCAATCAAAATATAAACAACTTGATCACAAATATTATTGTCCATATCGATAATAGATGTCTAGTGATTTTCCTGCCTATTATTTGATGGTGCATAAATATGAGGAATACTCTTTCCAACATCCCACATTGTTTGTTCCTCTTAAGAACTATAAATTTGTGGTTTGCTACCCTAATGATGTGGACAATCTCTCCTATGATTCTCTCCACCACAAGTCCAACACTGCAAAGGCTTTCTTCCATCACCCTTGTTTTTCTCTTCGAACAAAAATATATGTCCTCTGTTCATTGCATTTAACTTCTTAGGTAGTGTTGAATTCTCCTTGATATCTATGTCTAGTATTTTTCCTCTCTTCTTAACCCAATTTCTTTTATTCTTCTCGTTACCCTTCTAATGCTACTTAATCTCATATTTTTTCTTTTCTTGCTCATAAAACTATTTCAACTTTATGATGGATTCTTCCAAAGATATAGGCTCATCAAACTCAATCCCGTGTTTGAATGACACCGACAACCCACTGATGAATCTCTAAATCTTCTCTT
Organism: Pinus taeda; assembly: GCA_000404065.3. Classification (NCBI taxonomy): domain Eukaryota; kingdom Viridiplantae; phylum Streptophyta; class Pinopsida; order Pinales; family Pinaceae; genus Pinus; species Pinus taeda. Next base: position 12,787 of record APFE030214543.1, read on the forward strand.
TCTCCTCCTTAATATAAGGCACATATCTCAACAACTCCAAGAATCTACTAGTGTACTCCTCATCGGTCATAGATCCCATTCAACTCATAGAACTATTTTCCCCTGCCTCCATAGTATCTCTCAGATATATACTTCTTCCTAAAAATTCATTCAAGCTCACTCCAAGTTAGCTACTCTTCCTGGATACCTTAGAAATGTTGTACAGATTCCCATCAAATATATGTTTTCCCTTTAATAATGAAGGTAGTTATCTTCGCTTTCATTTTCTATGATTAATCATGAAACAAAACTTGTTCACCCCAAATGTTATATCCCTCATTTCCCTTTAAGATTTTTTCATATGGTCAGAGATTTATTTGTGTGTAGAGAAAGATAGATAGGGAAATGATAGGTAAATGGCAAACAAAATAGGTGCCTAGGAACACATTATGCATGTGGGAAAAACAAGTAGAAAACGTTGATCTTGGCACCAAACTCTGTTGTTAAGGAGTGAGAGTAAAAGAAGGGAGGACCACTTCTGCAGGTTTGAACGTAAATAGTTAAATGCCAAGAAGCTTCCCGATGGATCATTAGTCATTGCCACTCAACCAACTGTTGGAAGCATTACAGCAAGGTAACTAGCATGACAAATATGCCAAAATTAGCCCCCAAAGGAGAAAATTCAAGAGTGATGGGCAAGCCAATCTATGGTCTATATTTACTCTAGGGGGTCTAGGCTCACCCTCAATCCCCAATCTTCCACCCCACTAGAGAGTGGGGACCACGCCTGCCATAATATCAACATAGATGTTAGAAAATGAGTGCATTGCATTCAAGATCAATGGTATCTCTCTCTTCCCCTCTGTTTGGTCACCCTATCCAGTCTCATGGTGCCACCTATCACCCACATCATGCTCCCATCTTACATCATTGGACCATTTTAACTTTCCTATAATATTGTAACTCATTGGCCATTTGAATTTGAAATATTACTTTCATAGTGAGGATCTCCTGCCACTCTACTGGTCCACCATGTCATTTGACTGTCAACCAGTGCAGAGTCATCTCAGCATTATTCTCTCCGATTTCACCCAGTCATCAGGTAACCTACATACATCGACTTCCAAATTTTATTCCTATGCTTAAAATGAAGAAACATGTACCAAAAAATCCCAAACCTTGAGAGGTTAAACTGCCTTCAAATATTAAGCCCCTCATGGATATGGAAGCCGAGATTCATGACTCACCCTACTGATACCACCTTTCGGACCCCAACATTTTAAGGGAGAGGCCTGAACTTGAATGCAAGTCTAAATTAGATTCCTAAACTATTAATACAGAGATGGAGATTGAAACACTGACCTCAAAGGATAAGGCTTAGAAGAGAAATGTAGATGAGGCCAAAGACATTGAAATGGAAGACGCACACTCAAGTAAAAAGGCTAACATTCAAGAATCAGCTGATGATGAAATTGAGACCAGGGTAACTGAGACAAACTTGAACCAGACAGGCTCTCAAATAACACTAGAAAACCCCCCCTCAAGCTACCACCTCCACCTCTACAAAGGTAGAAATTATGGATTATATAGGAAGCTCAATAATAGTAGGCCCTGGTTAGGAAACAAATAATTCTACATAGGAGAGTTGTAGGTTTTAACCTTGTATAGAAATTACCTATATATGAATCCTAAAAACATAAAATAAACAATGGCAAGAGCATAAAACATAAAACATATATACACAAAGATTTTCCCTTGGATCCCAAAATAGGGACAACCATATCTGTTTTTCATTATGTTCCTTTCAATGTTACAATACATATATATAAATGTCGAAACATCCATAAACCTCAATCGATTAACCTTGGATTAGAATATAGTCATAGTTTTCTTGACCAAATCTACAAAATACCATGGACAGAAAACCATCATGCCCAAAACCATGTGTGAAATCCATGCACAAAACCATAAGTAGGTCTGCCCACCTAATATAGGGTCCAAAAAAAATTTCCCGGGGTGCTGCCCTGGACCCTGTGAAGGGGGGTAGCCACCCCCTCTGTGACCCCCTGACAATGCTTGAAAAAACATACTAGGCCTACCACCTCCCCATATGTGGAGTAGTTGTGGAAGGAATATAACACAACCCAACAAGAGTAACAAAAGAATCAAGGATGAAATGCAACAATAGTTAGCATCACATTCAGTCACTTATCAAACCAGACTTATAGCTATTATGGACCTAGAGGGAAATCAAATGATGTTCTCTTTACATCACCACTCAACACAGTCCATCCCTTCAAGACCACAATTTAGGACTGTCGATGTGTCACTTTACATGCCCAATGTCCCTTTGCCGGACAAAATAAATTTTCACATATAGGTAGGAGAATTGCTATACAATGAGATGAGCCAAAATGCTCTAAAAATCAATAAGGATGAGAAGTTACCGGAGAAAGTTTCCACCATATTGAAGTAAGAAAGAGCTAACTCTAGATCTCTCCATCTATAGAATGAAAACTTCAAAGAGTTGGTTGTCAAATTGGGAGTAAATCCAGAATATAAGCCTGTGGTAGAGACTCTTATTCAAAGTTCTCAATATGAGATTTAAGGCATAAGACATAAGTTGAAAATGCATGCGAGTAAACATCTGAAATCCAAGGAGTTGGTCTAGGTGGAGGGAAGGAAATAAATCCTAGCTAAAGAGCTAATAGACAGAAACAACACGGTGGTGTTTCTCAAGAAACAGGTGGCAGTGCTCCAACAAATAATTGATTCACATATTTATGTAGTGATAATGCCAGAGAACCCACAAAATCCCATCGAAAAGCTAACTAAGACCCTCAATGAGTTGCACCTTTTTAAAGGTGAACTCAAGAAGGTGTAGGTTGATATAGGAAATTCCAAACGTGCTCTCATACAAAAGGAAAAGCAATTAGAGACTGTCATAGGAAATGCTGAGAAAACTAGCAAAAACATGCAAACTACAAACCAGAAGATTACTGTTGTGTGTGGAGCATGATTGTTCAGAGGTCTTTGTTTCAGCCGGATGTATACCCGAGGAAGTTTGTACACCCCTCCACGTAGGGGGGGTGCGGGGGGGACTTGTCCCCCCCACGGGGTCCGGGGGGGC
>APFE030214543.1:21699-32920 GCA_000404065.3 Pinus taeda
CATTAGGCGGATGATCTGACGGTAGAACTTATGTTTAGTTTAGGGTTTTTTGCCCTAGAAGGCAAACCCTCTCTTTGTATGAGGGCATTGTATTTGAGGTTGTGAAATAGATGTGTATTCTATGTGTGAGTGAGAAACAGAGAGGTGAGACTGTGAGAGAAAACAGAAGATATTACAGCGGATTTGCTGCAGGTTGTGTTTCTTCATTTTGCTGGATAATAGAAAGGAAGGACTGGCTGTTCGGGGTGGACGTAGCCCAAACTGGGTGAACCACGCATATCTGTGTCTCTCTTTTTTTATGTGTTTTCTGTGTTTATATTTCTACAATATTTTTATGTGTTCCATTGGTCCGTAATATATCATTCTCTAACAATTAATGAGTTAAAAAACAAGTTGAAAGGTAATATATCCCTCATCCAAGCAATGAAGTTGATTTGGGATGAGATCATAACTAAGGTAAAAATAATTTGGGAGAATATAACCTTAATGGTAGGGTAGAAAATTGATGTAAAGGAATATGAATTCTTTATCCTATGAGCTAAGGAGTAATATGGTAAGAATGTTAAGACAAGAGAAAAATTCATCAAGTACATCAATGAAAATCTAGCTAGCTAGTTAAGGATCATGGATATCATGGGCAGAGTTGGTGCAGTCATTGAAGTTTCTAAGATGATTTAGAGGGATACTACCAAATCTAAGGCTAAGGAATGTTTGAGAAGATGTTAAGAGTTGTGGCCACATTTGATTTAGATTTTGATCAAAAGGTTAGACCTGGATTGCCTAGCTATTGGGACATACTAGGGGGATTGGTCCCAGTAGATATTTATAATCTAATTTTGGTTGAGGCTAAAAGTAGGTAAGGAACTTCTCACGAGAAGACTTCCACCCTCAAAGGAAATACTACTGTTAATTATTTGCAAGGGACTTCCAATTGTTGTGGTTGGTAAAGACATTTTTTCCCACCAAGCCAAATTATGGAGGGTTATCAACCTATATTACCCCTCTGGATCAGTGACCCTTAGTCCTTGAGCTTGATTAACTTTTTCCAGACCAGTGACTCATTTTTATCCAATTTTTCCCTCAGAGACTAGCATAGTAGCCTATGGGAGCATCTAGAGCCTGCCAAATGCTCTCAAACCTGCCTTGTGAGAGCATCCAGGGAACTTTTCCCCCTTTTGGTGCTAGTGTCAAGAGATGAATTCTAGAGTTCCTTAGTCCCTACGAGATTAGTTCAATTTTTCACCTATTTGAGATGGCCATGGCTTATATGTTAGAAGTTTCTATGACCTCTCTTTTCCTTGAGCATCCAGATACATCCTCTCGGAACCTCTCTTCTGCCTACTTATACTGGATCGTTCGAGAAGGTCAAATGAGTTTTTTGGAGAGTTACTTTTGAGAGCTGGATATTGAGCATATGCTGCTATTTTGTTGTTAGAGTGATATTGTGAGGTGTTTTCCCATTTTAATTACTTTTCATACTCATTTCTTAGATATAGTGGGAAAACTTTGCCAGATCGCAGAGAGGAGGCTTGGAGGCGAAGGTATAACATTGTATTGGTTTTTCATAATTAATGGAAACATATGTTCCCTTCCTTACATAATTTTTTGTTCAAAACCTTGTATGGTTATTTCTATTTCTTTTGAGTTAACAATCTTTCGAGAAAGACCTCCTATTTTCTTTTTTTGGTTGTGATTGTGTGTAGGGATATAGATCTAGTGCGGGCATGTTGGATCTCTCGATTGGAGTGCAAGATATTCATCTAATTCAAAACCCTTCTTTGATCTGCAAGGATACTAGGTGTGATCTCACTTCTCTATAGTATAGATCTGATTGTTTGTTGCATGGCTAAAAATTTGGGATTGGGGCTTCTCCATTGTTCTATTGGTCTTATTTTTATCTATTTGGTGATCTGATTTCAACATGAGATCACAATGAAACAACTCGAAAATTTAGCTGCAACATGGAGAGCTCACCTGTTTAAAGATAGCTTATCAAAATTTCTTTTGCTCTCCTCTACCAATCCAAACACTATGGAAAAATTGTGATCAGTTTGTTAATCCACTGGAAATCTTAATCATTTAGACAGGATCCTTTCCACCAAAATCAACCCAACAATAATGAAGATATTCTAATTGTGTCAATAATATAACTTTATGGTTTTCATGTTTTTGTAAATATTCTATTTCAAAGATGCAATCAAAGTAGTTATGTGATAGTTAGGACAATTGTGTTGGTAGCACAGTCAAACATTTAAACCATTACGAAATCATGAAAAGATAAAAAAGGAATATTTTGTAAAGGGATACACTCCAATGAGACACTATAAAACTTCTTATGAGATATTTTTGAAGCGTTTGGAATTTTTGTTCCAAAGGCAACTCTAAATTGTGAATTTTTGAAGTTTTTGAAAGAATTGCATATGTATGTTCTATTTGCAGATTAATAAAGAAGTTATGGCGATTCCAATTTCATGAACTTCTAATATGTAATATTTCATTTGTTTTCTTTATTATGTGTTTCTTTCTTCTCAGATGGTACATAATTGTAGTTGCTGGATTTAGTCTCAAAGTTATGGATTCATCTGTGTCAAATTTTGATGAAAGATGTATGTGATGTATGAGGTCTAATGTCCTTAATATACACTTTGTACCCTCTAAATTTTCATTTATAGTATACACTTCATTTTTTTCTGTCGAATTTTGACACATGGGATTCTGAAATCATCCCTATGCATTAAATTTATCTTCCTTATATTATTCTTTCATCCATGCTATAATGACCAATTTAACTATGTGTTTCTGCAAGTAGGACACCATATTTAAATGTTAAGTCCTCTTTGAGAGTATTCAATGTATGCTAATGATTGAATTTTCCCCTTGGAAGAGATATATGAACCAATTACAGTTAAGAATGTATTTCAAATGCTAAATTCTAAGGAAAAATCCTCCAAACACTCTAAGATATCCTAGGCACTGCAGTCTCTCAACAAGGAGGTTGTCTCTAGAAGTTAAAACACCAAGAAACTACACTTATGCATCCTGTGAATTTTTCATTTTTCCATAAAATGTAGGTGGCTTGGCTTTCTTGAACTCATTTGACAAATATCCATTGTCACTCCTCCTATACCAGTGATAGCGATGATGACCATGATTTCGTTTGAACCTAAACTGAAGTAAATCCCATGTCCACTACCTCTTCTATCAGGTGTATCCTAGAATCTTCCATCCTTGACCGAATCATCTCTCTCTGACCTATTCCCACCATGAGACCTACTACCATATGCTCTGTTATTCATGTCCTCTTTTCCATGTCTGATCCTAAGCAGTCCTTATCTTTGTAAGTTTGATAAGATATGAAGGATAGCTACATTGACCTTTGCTTATTTCTCTTATGCCCTGGAAAATCTCTCTTGTGATTGAATTATCATGTCATTATTTGCTTTACAACTTCTTATGTTTTCCTTCAAACTTCTCAATGTGTATACTATGTTAGGAGAGTACCCATCACCATGCTACTATATGATCTGTAGGGAGAATCACATGAACTATAGTCCACCATTTTGCTTTTCATATTTGATCCTCTACTTCCTGCAAAAATAACATGTTAGATAAACTAAATACAAACATAATCAACATACCTTGGTGAAGTTCATGGGAGGATGTCTCATCTACAATATCAATCCAGATTGGCACAATACATGTATATATACATAATCATATTAATATACCGACATCATGCATCACAATACAAATTGTATGCCATGACTTCATGCATGACAAACATGACCATAACAATGTACGAATAAAAAACATGTAGAAACTGAAATGCATAATAAATACATACACAATTGGCATGCATTCATGACAAACACATTCATCCCATCTAGTCTAAGTTTTGAACCTCGGAGCTCTAATACCACATTTTAACACCCTTGTTATAGACATATTTTGGCACTACGACCCCAATCATATGTGTCAATAAAACAAGGGCTATTTAACCCCTAAAAGTGTTGTTTCATACCCTAAAGGATCATGGTCAATTGATTGCATCATTTCCCAGAAGTTCCACCTGAAAAACCACTCAGAACTGGCCAAAACTGGACCATACTGACTGCTCCATGGTCAAGGTGCGATGCATACTAGCTGCTACACTAGCCAGGTGCAATTCATACTGAAAGAGCCTTCTGTGGGGTGTGATGAGTGAGGAGAGACAAATGGCAGAGACAGTTTGCTAAGTGGATGCTCATAGAATCTTCTAGAAACTTCTCCTATGACACTTGCCTTTCTGAATTCACCTAGGGATGAGTAAGAGATCAATGAAATCTCCAAGTGGAACCAAGAACTATTAGTGGAATGAAACTAATCAAAAACCCATAGCTAACTCACCCTCTTGCAAGACATCTATATATGGATCCCTCATCTGAGAGATATAGAGGCTGGAATTTTGTAATTTGTAAGGAAGTGCTATTAGTTTCTCTTTGAGAAGGAACATTATATTCTTGGGTGATCTTTCTTTTCATGAGGTGAAGAGGGCTTTGATGCTGGGAGGATGATGCTGGATCAGACAGCTGGGTTGTAATCCTCTCTTCTACTATTAATAAATTTATTTGAGTTTTTGTGAATCTTGTATTTGTGAATGCAATTGTATGGTCAATGTATTTCTGATTCTACATTGTTTATGGTATTATAGATCGTGATGCTTTGATGGTGTTTTTTTTCTTTGCCTCTACAGGTATTCTCTAAAGTGGGACAAGTAGGAGAGGAGTGGCAAGCTCTATCAAGGGAGAGAGGAAACAAGCAAGGAGCCAAGCGAAAGATTTAGGTTGGTACTCTTTGCTTCTCTCTTATCTATCATACATAAAGGAAATCACAATTTGCTTTGATTGTTTGTTTCTAAGATAGCTACCTGTCTTAGTGTGACTAGCAGATTGATAAGACACTAGTTTTCCTGGAAAAAAATGGCGACTCCACTGGGGAGTGATTAGTTAGTTAGTTTGTTATTGTTGTTTTCTTTATAAACTACAAACGGAGCTTGAAGTTAGCCAGCTAGCCTTCGAACTGCTCTTGCTATGTAGGTGCAAAGTAGATGAATGATGCTTCTGTCAATTTTTGGGTTGGTTTATGAACTAAACATATGACTTGCAAACATCCTAATTTCCCTTGTGGTAGTTCAATAACCTCCTAAGATTATACCCCTGTACTTTTTTTTTACTATCTATCATAACTTAGCTAAAATAACTGAACTTACCTGCAAACTTTGAGCAAAAACCATATTTAGTTTCGCTCCTTAGCCCATTGCACTATTTTTAACTGGTAACCTGTATGCATCGCACCTCCCGTGTTGCAGGTGAGATGCATCCCTTTTTCACTTAAGGACAGGTGCGATGATTGAGTGATATTGCTTTCCTCTTTGGAATTTTGTTTTTTCTCCCTGTTTTCAGCTCTATTCAGTAGTTTTACTGCATATGATCAGTATCTCATTGTTGAAGCCTTCTTCCTTTACATTATTCAGCCTCCATTGATTAGGATTTGTAAATGTTTTTTTATGTATTTTTCATCATTTACAGTCCTTCTTTGTCACGAGTAGCTTAATCGAACTATTGTTTTTTGATTCAAAAGTGTCGTAACTATCATTTTGGGTCAAGAAGAAGAGTGTCGTAAAGTCTTCCTCCTCTAGATAGTTGATTGTGCTTTTGTCATTGTATATGATTTGAATAGTCAATATTTGAAGTGTCGAAAGCAGTTTCCCATTTGAAATCAAAAGTGTCATTTTAGTCTTCCTTTCATTTTGAAAAGAAATTGTTGAAGTGTTGCTTTGAAGAAAATAGTTCAAAACTATCCTTAGTTTTCCTTTTTGGCATTCTCACATTAAGGAAATGGAAAAACAAATACATGCATGTGCATTTGCATTTAGACTGCATGAAGAAAATGATTTAGGAAAAGTGCATTTAGTGTGTGCTCTTTGCTCTCTGTTGAAAGAATTGTACTCTTCTTTCCTTAGTAGCTAGGATTTTCATTGCTAAAAGAAAATAAACGACTGTTTAATCATTTTAGATTGCATATTTAGGAATTTTACATCTACATCATGTGGTGAACCTTGAAAGACAAACTTCTAAAAATATCAACTCTAAAATAAATCTCAATGAACATAAAAACGCTTTGGAACCTAACGCAACGCATCTAGAAGTCTAGGCTAGAGACGTGTTCCAGCATTGTAAAACCTGGTAACTATCTTTTTCATTGAAGGTTGGGTGATTCCTCCTCTTTGATATGACAAGTGCCAGTAAAAACTTGTGCTCCCTGTACCGTCAAGTATATATTGGGAGACCACAATAGGCTAATATCTTTTATCCTTAGGAAGCCATGTCTACTGCCCTATCGATCGCAATGCATTGAACACAACATTCAGGAAGAATGACTGTCGTACATAAAGTCCTTCGTAATTTCTCTACCAAGGTGTATATTGCAATTTTGTGATTGGTTTGGTAATCCCTCTGTCTAGGTTTCCAAAGTAGTCACTTTCGTTCCTTTTCGACTCCTTAAAAGAAAAGGTCCATCTGAGCACTTATCACTTCAGGCTCATTAAAAATCAAAGGCGACTAGAGTCATATTTAGCTTTTTCTTGACTCTTAAAAATTGAAAAATCAATGTTGTTTCAAAGCGTCATAAAATTTATTTAATACGAAATAACATCCCTGTTCCTTCATTGATCTTAGGTTGAGATAATGGAGTCCACCAATCAAGGGATCCCTCTTGGGGGGGATCCTAGTCCTTTTTCTTCTTGGGGAGATATTGGTGCTCCATATATGGCTACATTCTCCCTTCCGGGAATCACAATTGGCTTGCCAGTATGGCTATTCTCAACCTGTTTTGTTCAAAACATCGTAATTCCTCAGCAATCGAATCAATGACCAGATGATATTCAAGTTATCCCTTCACCTTCTATTTTGTTTGTTTCTCCCTCTCCTTCTTCCTTTTCGCTTGGTGAAACTAGTGATACTAAAAGCCAAGTAACTGAGAAGAAGAAGAAAGGGAAGGAGAAGAAAGAATAAGTCAATCAAGCAAGGGAGTAACCATGCATCATCCGGTGAAAATCCACACACCGAACCTTCCAAACCCAAATATCCATGCATTATTTGCAAATGAAACTACTTTCATCGAGATTACCCTTGCATTCCATGGATCTTGAAAGAATGGTCTCCCCGTTCGCACCATCCGGTGTCATCAACCTCTGGCGATCAAGTTGACAACACACCATCAACTAGTGAAAATGAAGTCAATGGACAAAAAGGAAAGGTCATATTTCCTTGTAGGTTGTGTGAAGGTTATCATGCCCTTCACTATTGTCCTTTTCCGGATGAAGCCAAAAGTGTCTTAGATAACCGTCCCGCTTCACTGCAGCAACTTCCGCCTAGATACAAGAAACTCTTACCAAGTCCATCACTAGTTGAAAATCCGACTGACATGACTCAAGCATCAGTCGAAACGCCTATCGTTGAAAGTAAACTTTATGAGTACCTACCGAACCAAAGTCAACAGGTCTAGATGGTAGCCGACGTAGTCTTGCCGTCAGAAGGTCCACCTTCAAATGATACAATTTCCAAAGAGAATAAGAACGGCACCATTCAAATTCTTTTTTTTAATACATAGTTTGATGAACTTAGGGACAATCCACCCGTTTCTTCACAACAGGAGGAAAGTTCCCCAGTTTAGGAGGTTCATCCAACCGTTTATCCGGCACCTCCTCCGAGCAGTCTAGTCGTTTCCTTCAATTTGAATCAACTAGCAAGACCCCGCCTTCCATCTAGTGTACCATTTCAGATCATAGTACAAGTGTACAAAATGATCATGTCTGGAACTATCATAGATGAAGGGGCTTCAGTGAGTATCCTTTCCTAAATTTCTTGGAAAGCATTTGGTTCTCCATTGCTTCTGCCTGAGACACAAAATTTGTCAGGCTTTAACAAAGGAACCAGTCAACCATTAGGGATCCTTCTAAAGTTACCCATAACTTTGAAAAGGAAAACCATTCACTTGAACATGATGGTAGTCCAAGGGCCATTAGATTACAATCTACTCCTTGGGTGTGACTATATATATAGCATGGAAGCTATTTTTCCACACTCTTTCGAATAATGTGTTTCCCACATGAAGGCAGAATGGTATAGCTTATCGACCAGCTTTCATTTCCCGGTTCAAACACAACTACAAGTCAAACATCATCCCTAAATGGTCTCTTTGTGTCAAGAATGTCTCTTCAACCTTCATTTCATCCGCCTAATTACCGTGAGTAGTTCGGTGAATGTAATGAAGTTTAGGGGGCATGCACCCTGGTCTGCTTCGACAGGCAAACCCAGCTGAAAAGATAGGTTTCCTGACATGTTATGTGATTAGAATCTCATACCATTCACCTTTGTCTATTTCGATGGATAGAGCCAAAGAAGTGTTTTTTGTCTAACCACTGATAGAAATGATCTTGCCTAACCACAAGGACTTCCATATGGTAACCTAGAAACTCTCCTTTTCTCCATACATGGGAGCATGCAAACCTTTGTATGCAAGTGATAAACAACCAATTTCACTTTTTAGCTTTGTAGCCTTTTTATCTTTTTAGCTTTTTAGTGTCAACTTCTTAGGTTAGTTTAATGGTTTGATCCACCATTCACCTTTGTCGGCAATGTGCAGAAAAATTAAAGGAAGTGTTTTATCTAGGCGAAAGACAAAACTATACTACCTAACCTTAGTAGTTCCTTAGCTTTTAGAGTAGTTAGCTTTGTTGTTTGGTCGTTTCTAGCCTGCATGAAAAGGTAATGATCAAAGTTTCGCATGGTGCAAGCTCGTTAAAAAATAAACCCGAAACTGAGCACATGTTGGCACAAAGTTCAAGCTTATTAAAAAATAAACCCGCCTTCAGTAAATGACCTTTGTGATTGCCATGCTATCAACCCTTTGAACCTTGGTTGTGTTCTTCCATCACCTCCATTCTTCTGACTGATCATGCACTTCCACTTGATTGTTTACCCTTTTGAGCAACAACTACGACAAGCGATTCTGTTAGCCACCCTCTTCACATTGCCATGTTTGAGAAGTTCCAAATTTACCTAGAACTAGTTGCTACCCAAAACATCACTTGTTCCTCAAAAACGAGTTTCTTTTAAGCTCTTTTTAGACTCGTTAAATATGAAAATATTGCCAAGCTATTGGCCTTTGTAGCTCATTAAAGTAAAGGGAAGCACCATCCTTCCCATACAATTTAATCTTTTGGGACCTGAGGGATTATCAAACAAAAGATCGAGCACTTGTCTATTTCGGCTCGCTAAAACAATAAAAAAGTCATCCCTTTCGTATCATTTTATACTTTTTCAAACTTAATGGATTATGCTACAAAAAAGGACTTCTGGAGTTTTCTTTTCGTCCCTTTTCAAACTCTCTAAACATGAAAAGGACCAAGTTATCTTTGTTGTTAAACTCGTTAAAATAATAGTGACAAACTTGTCCGCCCAGACAAGAATGAGTTTCACTATCACTAGGCTCACTAAAACATAGCGATATGTTTGCCCAAAAGGAAAATTATAGAACAAGCATATGTTATCCTCCTCAAGCTTGACAAAAATAAAGAGGTACTAGTCAGCAATGACTAGGGAAAAAGGGAAGAAAACTTCAAGAAATTTATTGGTAGCAGGTTGCTCTTGAACATGACACTTTCACTCCATCACCATGATTGAGTCGGTTTGGGTTATTCCGTTCACTGGTCATATCACCATTGGTCCTCCGTACCACCCATTTTTTGGGGTTAATGCTACCAATCCATTTTAGTGTCACCGGCATGTTCAAGAGAAGTCATTTAGAGAATTTACCACCTAGTGAATGCCTCATCCACTGTAATACCTTCACCCTCCATTTTTCATGATCGCCATTCCTAAACCTTGTATCATCATATCATTTTCACCTCCAGAAAATCATTTTCTTCATTTCGTATTGTAGATGTGGGATACATCAAGGCCCTCCTATGACGAGTCACTTCTTGTCAACATGAGCTCATTATCCAAGAAGTTGACCTAGAAACAACCCTTTCAGTACTTTGAAGCTTGCATGCCTCAATGGCAAGTTTCTCACTTCCGGCGACAGGTTTACATCAATGGCCTTCGACCAAAAGATTTTGTGTGGTGTTTGACATCGACTCATATATTCACACCGCGTGAAGTATACTGTAGTACCTTGAGGGTCATTATCATTATCAGTGATTCCTCTCGCGCCAGTTAATAGATTACATCATTGGCTGGTAATCAGGTGATGTCTTTCCATGTTTGACTCCAGAACATCTTTTCACATGGATCAACTTGTACATCGAGTGAAGATTGAACGAGTTTGAAGACCCTGGATCTAGTTTCATCCATCCAGGCTGCAATATATTCAGGAAAATAAAGACATCAAATGTACACAGAAGCTGCACAGATGATCATCCAAGCTAAGGGATGATGACTCTACATATAAAGAATCAATAGTCTGTAACCACAGACAATTATCTGTTCCATGTACATGAAAATGAATTTATAAAATTTGAACATGGGAATGTCCACCTCAACTAGATCGTGAAAATAATATGATGATGATGTATTTTATTGTATCTTATATAGGTCACCTTCTAGTTCAAATACCTCAAATCCTCATGATAAATCATTTCACCTGATGTCAAAAGATTTACAACCTCATGCTTTAGGGGGCAACTGTTATAGACATATTTGGGCACTACAACCCCAATCATATATGTCGATAAACCAAGGGCTCTTTAACCCCTAAAAGTGTTGTTTCATACCCTAAAGGATCATGGCCAACTGATTACATCATTTCCCAGAAGTTCCACCTAAAAAACCACTTAGAACTGGCCAAAACTGGACCATACTAACTGCTCCATGGTCAAGGTGTGATGCATACTAGCTGCTACACCAGCCAGGTGTGATGCATACTGAAAGAGCCTTCTGTGGGGTGTGATGAGTGATAAGAGACAAATGGCAGAGACTGTTTGCAAGTGGATGCTCATAGAATCTTCTACAAACTTCTCCGGTGACACTTGCCTCTCTGAATTCACCCAGGGATGAGTAAGAGATCAATGAAATCTCCAAGTGGAACCAATAACTATCAATGGAATGACACTAATCAAAAACCCAGAGCTAACTCACCCCCTTGCAAGACATCTATATATGGATCCCTCATCTGAGAG
>APFE030214543.1:32940-55645 GCA_000404065.3 Pinus taeda
TGTTGGTTTCTCTTTGAGAAGGAACATTGTATTGTTGGGTGATCTTGCTTTTCATGAGGTGAAGAGGGCTTTGATGTTGGGAGGATGGTGTTGGATCAGACAACTGGGTTGTAATCCTCTCTTCTACTATTAATAAAGTTATTTGAGTTTTCCTCCATACAATTGTGTATTTGTGAATCTTGTTATTTGTGAATGCAATTGTATGGTCAATGTATTTCTGATTCTGTATTGTTTATGGTATTATAGATCAAGATGCTTTGATGGTGTTTTTTTGCTTTGCCTCTATAGGTATTCTCTAAAGCGGGACAACTAGGAGAGGAGTGGCAAGCTCTCTCAAGGGAGAGAGGAAACAAGCAAGGAGCCAAGCAGAAGATTCAGGTTGGTACTCTTTGCTTCTCTCTTATCTAACATACATAAATGAAACCACAATTTGCTTTGGTTGTTTGTTTCTAAGATAGCTACCCATCTTAGTGGGACTATCAGATTGAAAAGACATTAGTTTTCCTAGAAACAACCCTCCTCCTACACTTACCTAAGTTCACTGGTCCACCGAGGTAAATATGTGATGAGAAATTACTATAAGGGGAAACAACTTCCTAGGTAGAGTTAAATAAGTGGAATAGATAGGCTAAAACCTTGTTGACCTTCCTCAGGAGCTACAAGACCCCTGGGGGCCAACCAACCACTCTAGGTGCCCAAACCCTGAGCTAAATTTCCTTTTCACTGACCTGGACTCCCAATGGCTTGAATAAAAAGGCAAGCCAATGAATGTAAGCCTCCATTCATATGGAAAACCATACCTCCCAATGATTTCAGTTACCTAGTTATGTGCATGCGACCTCAAGATTTGAGCCGATTTTCAGGGCTAGGATCCAGAACTCAACCCAAAAATTGATAAAACTTTCCAGAATGAAGAATGACACAATTACAAAGCCATTAATGAAAAACTTAGACAGTAACATGACCTAACAAGGCCTAACCATGACATGCATTCCATCAAACACATAGCGAACATGTTGTCTACAAGTCAGAATTACATATCTAAAGATAAGGGTCTCATAGTTATTAGAGAATTACCAAGAAGGTTTGATTCCCTCTCATAATAGTTTCATTATCATCTATTAGGTCATACATTCCTTAACCATTAATTTACCAATCAAAACATGATTAGATTCATAACTTAAGTATGTTTTAAAACTATGCTTATAACCAGAATAATAACAACGATAGAAAAGCCATCAAAGCCACATGATAACAAGTGTAAATACTCCTGAAATAAAAGAACAAAATAGCTATTATTAACATATGCAAAACCAAGCAAGTCAGGGACTTCCACGTGCCACCCAACCATATTTTGGGCTAAACCAAATATCTCTTTCATCCAATCACACCCATGCCATATTCAAAGCATGAATGTGGGATCTCATGGAATGAACCAAGTAAAACCAAACCAAGGCTTCTAGAGGAAAAACCACCTCAACCCTAAGCGATTGATTCCACCTCAGTGTCAAACATAACTACCATCACTATATCAATCTCTACCCAAGTTGTCTAGGCCTCCAAAGCATTTGTTACAACCCGACTCCAAGACTATTATGCAACCGACATCTTCCACAATGCTCCAGAGAATGTTTCCAACCAAGGCTTACAAGACTAATAACTCAAACCACTAAGGGCTTTAGAGCATTTTTCCAACCAAGGCTTCCAAGACTACTAACTCAACCCAAGTTGTTCAAGGGCTTCAAGAGAATTTGTCCAACCAAGACTACAGGAACCAATAACTCAACCCACAGCCATAAGGAACATGAGAAACAATCAGAAACACTCAAGTGGGAAACTCATAACACCATGGCTATCTAGGAAATCGTAATTCTATTAAAACAACTGTCAATCCAGACAATCATTCATTCCAATGACAAATCATAACCAAACAACCACATACATATGACATGCATGCCAAAACTAGCAAAGGAAATCATACATGCAATTCGATATATGCAGAGCAAACCTGTTGTATGTTTTGATCTCATTGTCCCCTTTCACTTTGCTTCTCTTTCTTTGCCTTTTTTCACCAAATGCAAAGTATGCCAAAAATCCTCCAAGAGTGTTCCAACAAAACTCTAAGTGTTCAAGAGTATGAGAGGGAGAGAATAGAATATAGCTCTAAGATAAAAATATAAAAAAGGTTGTGAATTGTTCCTTAGAAGCATTTTTATCATTGAGGCCTCTATTTACTTCGTTTTCCTCTATTTTCCTTCAATTCGCTTCATGCAATTTTTTTATCTTTCACCTTCTTTTCTCCTAATTTTGCATTATTTTCATAAATAAAGTACCAATTAATGACACTTTTCCTTTGTCATTCCCTTTGTTAATTTCCATAGGGATTAATTAATCACAAGTTATCCCCATCACTATGTTTTTTCCAAACATTTAGCTTGGAATACATGTCCCATGACCTTGGTTATTATTTTGCATTTATTAATTTTATTACATGGATTTTTAATCGGGTTTGTTACACTAGATCCTTCCAAAAGGATTATTGGGCCTTCTTGTATGACTCTAGGTTCAAGGATTTTAAATGAAAACTCATGAATAGATGGTTGGGACCTTATATGGTTGAGAAATTTCATGATAATGGTTCAATACAAATCAAGACTATACATGAAGAATAGATCCAACTTTTAGTGAATGACTATAGGCTATAGTTGTAGAAGAGACCCCTCTCCAGGGATAATTTTACTAATCGAATAAGAAAAGATTTGAATGTGATTAAGAGCATCAGAGATACTAATTCAGCCTCTAATCAACAAAGAAAAGAAGAGAAAATAAATAAATAATAAAAATACCCTCAAGTGAAAACCTCCTCTAAGGCACTTGAGACAAGCTCATTTTATGAAAACCTCTCTGAGGCAGACTGTGAGTCTAAGAAAAGGAAAAAAATGAGCAATAAAGATACCTATGAGGAAACATCCCTTAAGACACCTAGGGAAAACCTACTAGCTAAAACCCCCATGAGGTAGCCAATGGGCCAAAAAAAAAATTGATAAAAGAGAAATTGTTTTCTTACTCTGATGAATGTTCAAGATTTACAGGCAAAGTCAACACATTTAAAAAATGGCCTACCTACACATATGTCTCCAAGTACCAATGCACTCATGTTAAAAAAAATTAGGAAGCCCCTACATTATTTTCATCCACCTACAACATCCACCCATCATTTCCAAGTCCTTTTTATTTTTTTCCCACTTTCCTGAGTTGCGATAGGAAAGTCCTGCAATGCTACAAGATGTCTTAGAATTTGTAAAATGACATAGGTCTAATTTTTTCCCTACCTGAAAGTAATATAAATACATTTAGGGCTTCCTAAAACCCATGCACTCCACCAACATGTCTCACCCCTCCTTTTTCATTTCATTGACCATCAATTTCTATTCACAACATATCAGCATCCTTAGTTTTTTCCCCTCAATCCCATAAAAACATTTCCAACATTGTCACTTGCTTCCCTTTGAATTATTAGAGTTTTATGTTGTCTCAACAAGATTAAATAATGACTCTAATTAGTTGCTATGACTACGATAAGAAACTACACAATCTTGTACTAGCCTTCAAAAATCCTATAGGTACAAGTCTCCAGCTTTTTTTAAGGAAGTCATTACATATCACAAGTTAGAAAGTCTTTATAAGTTGCTCTAAAACAAAACAAATTAACTATGAGAAGTTACATGATCTCTTATATACTGCTATAAGATCTCTTGTTCACCATTAGTAGCAACAGAAGCACCAAAACATCCTCAAGTAGCATCAAGTTCACCCATAACAACAACAAAAGAACTAGAAATAACATCAAAGATCACCCAAGGAAACCATAATAAACATTAGAATCCCTAGAAGGATATTCAAAGGAAACAATAAGTAGTAGTTAAATCTCAAGAAGATCTAATAGAGTCATAAAAAATAGCCTCATAGTCAGCAACTGCAACACCTATGAAGACTAAATGTAAGGCACATGTATGCATCTCTGAAAACTTACCCTTCGAACTTATCTTAAGCTTGAGGAAATGTTAAAAGTGTAAGAAGAGGAGGACTTTCCAAATCAAATTTAGTTAGTAGGAGGTCTCAACCACATCTAGTAGTGGACTTCACTTTTTCACCACATCGTTTCTTACTGAACCCATTCTCTCGCATCAACCTCAACAAATTTCACTTAATTCAAATGACTTCAAGATTTTTTCCCTGCATTATTATTTAAAATCCCAAGAAGGAAATACCACCACTATAGGAGATCAACACCATTGCCAAGCTTCTGAAATAGCTTCCTATAGGAAACTACATGTTTTCTACAAGATATAAATAGATAGCTACAGGAAGACAATTTTTTTACAAGAATTGCCACCAAATATTAGAATCACTTGGAAGGAAAGGGGGTCTTCAAGAAATACATAAGACAAAAAGTTATCCCCACTCACATTTTGCACAAGTGCTCCAATAATCTCAATTATCGTAGA
This sequence comes from Pinus taeda, assembly GCA_000404065.3. Taxonomy (NCBI): domain Eukaryota; kingdom Viridiplantae; phylum Streptophyta; class Pinopsida; order Pinales; family Pinaceae; genus Pinus; species Pinus taeda. The sequence continues at coordinate 37,449 of APFE030214543.1, forward strand.
ATAATTTTATGTGTTGAACATTCTAAATTAAAATAGTGAAGCAGTTGGTGATCTCGTAGTTTTCATAAAAGCATAGTTTTTCAAATATTTATGAAATTGCATGGGAATGAATAGTTAACAAATCCTTCTCTTCCCCTATTATTAAAAAAAAAAAATGAAACTACATACCTCTCCTTTGCTACAGGGTTCCTTGTTTCCACAAAAGACTCTAACTCTTGTAGCACTCTAGGACATGTTCTCCACTATACAAATTCTTGTGCTCAATCTTTGTGTCAAATCATGGCAGCAGGTTTTGATAGAATAGAACCAACATATGGTTGCAGGATTCATCAAAACCTTAAATTTAGAAATATCTTTGAAAATTACAATTGGTTAGGGTTGTTTGAAAGGTTGAGAGGTTATGATGTTGCTTTAGACTTTGCCTTGAACCTCTAATGTCCTGAAGGACATGAATTTATTACTGCAATCAAAGGTTTAGTTATATATCCTGATAAGGGTCTCATTAGCTCGGTGACAACCCTCCCCAAGGGGATGAAATGGAGCAAGGAAGAGAGGCATGAAGTAATTAGCATTGAAAGAGAAATTTTCCTCCCCAATGAATAACCTGAGGAGGATAAAAATGGGATAAGGAGAGATATGTTACCACAACCTTGGGATTAGGTAGCATATCACATATTTAAGTACATTTATTTTGAGGGGAGACTGAGTATTTTCTATGCATACTAGTTCATAGTCCTCTACTAGCTCAAATTCCAACCAAACTTACCTATCCATGAGAAACTCAGTATCCCCAATTTCCTCCTTAAATCTATGAAGGAAATGAGCACCAAAATGAAGGAATTATAGAAAAATTACTTGGCTCACCATGACCTGATTAGACTCGTAGTCATGGATTCCCTAGGACACTTGTAGAATCTCATCTCCTGGGAAGAATTCTTTGACATGGATAAGTATGTTTTTTTCTAGAAACTCAATCAAAACTCCAAATAGGGTAAGGAGAGGAAGAGATAGAGGAAGAAATAGAAGAGGCAATAGGGGTAAAAAAAAAGGAAAATAAATAGGCACAAATAAAGGAAAAGAAAGAGATAGAAGCAGAGGTCAAAATTGAGGCAGAAACAAAAGAATAAGAAGCTGAGATAGAGTTGGCTAAGCTTCATTTAGTAGAATGAGAGGCTCAACATGTGAAAGAGACTTAGGAGTCCATTAAGACACCAAGAATATCAATCAAGAAAGGAATTAGGAGGAAGAAATAGTTCCCATAATACATAAGGTAGAGGAGCACTCTTTGGAAGAAGAAGAAAAGGAAATAGTTTCTACTCTAGCAACCCTTGGCACCCCAACAAAACCTAAGATAGGTAGACCTAAAGAACTTACTGTTTATTTCAAGAGAAGGAAGAGACATAGAATATGGTTTACGGGTAAACCTAACCCTCCATATCCCACTCCAATAACTATCAAGGAAATTCACATTCACAAGTAAAGATAGCCTCAAAAGGAAGAAGGACAAAGACCCATAGTATAATAACCTAAGGGAAAAGAATTACAATATCAACCAAAAGGGCTAAGAAATCAAGGTACATTGTTATAGAAGAAAACTAAAATGCTACCAGAATGCACATCAATACTAGAGGAGCAACCAACCAAGCCACAAGAACATACAATAGAACCACAGGAAGCTCCAAAGGACCCCTGTTCTTACTACCCTTGGATTGAGGCATGGAAAGTACTCCCTATTCACTTAGAACCAATCGTATACTTTAAGCTTGAGGAAGAAAATGTTATAAATTACATGTGTAAGCATATTTCAGAGACTAAGGGTGTTCTTGATGTTGGTAGCATCGAAGAAGAGATGAAAAATATGAGAGAGGAGACGTCCCTCCTCAAATTTAAAGAAGTTAACAAGAGAGTCTATCTAGGAAAGGAGAATAAAAAGATAAGGGCCCAACTACAACAAACACAAAGTCTATTGTAGGAAAATGAAATCTAGGTTTCAACTTAGAAAAAAATCTAGTCACTATGGCCCAGCTCTCCTTAGAAGATATGTAGGCACCCCTCAAAGACAAATTCCATGTTTTTAAAAGATCAATGGTTCCAATGCCAAACCAAAATGTTAGAACAAAATGGTTCTCTCCCTATAAAACAATTTAGAATATTTATTTACTTTTGTCTCTAGAGAAACATTTAGGACAAAGACAAAATTGTAGAATTCTACACAACTTGGTGTTGCCTGACATGAACATATGGGATCCAAATTCTTACTTGGGAGATTTAATATTGATGGCCCTAGACTAATGACTAACGCATGAATAAATAAGGCTATGTGAGGTAAATATAATATTATCCAAACAAACTGAGGAACAATTTTGGGTTAGACAAGAGAATCTATCCCCACATCTCCTCAATGCCAATCATGAACTTATTGAAAAAGATCTTAATATGGCAGCAATATACTGACAAAGGAAGGAGGAGGTCATCCTCCACTATGAGGATACTTGTAGGCTATTTGGTGAGGAAATATTACATGTCTTCCAAAGGAGATGGCACACATTTCCATATGTACTGAAGATTAGGGAATATCATCCACCTGATAGGTTGAGAGTTGCATTATCTAGATCCCTTGTACAAAAGAATCATCCAGAGACTTGGAGTCTATTGTATTAGAATAACATTAAATCCTCCCTTACCGTTAGGCCTACAATAATATCAAAATTAAGAGGAAAACACAAGGGAATGGAAAGAAAATGAGAAAAATGTAGTCTTTCATCCAACATGAGCAAGTACATCTAACATGGTTTGGGATGTCATGGACACCATCAAAAGAATAAATGAAGAATAATAGAAAAAGGAAGATGGGTAGGTTTTTGAGAGGATGAGCAACATTTTAGGTAGGAGGGGTATGATTTTTCTCCCAATTAGGTACAACTTAAGGCCCATCTAACCTTTTTTTATGCATATTTAGCCTTTTCTTCTACACTCAATAACATATTTAGTAACTTTAATAACTTCTTGGGAAGGTTAGATATGATGATCATAATTTGTGTGCCTAATGTGTTTATTTTGTAGGATCTTTAGGATATTTGATATAGATCACAACAAATCCATTCAAGAGAAAATTATGATACCTATCCCCTACTTTAGGATGACCAAACTTGACTAGCTTAAGGTAATTATTACTCCTCCTTGTATTTTTGAGGCCATAGGGAACACAGCCTTATTTTCTAGGGCTTTTGGAGGGAAATAAACTCTCTTCAAGGAGGCTTATCCTCAACCATGTAACACCCTCCTCCACACTTACCCAAGTTCACTCATCCACTGCAATAAATATATGACAAAGAGTTACTATGGGGTGACTCAAGCTCCTAGGTATAGTTAAGGAAGTGGAATCGACATATTAAAACATTGCTCACCTTCCACAAGAGTTCCAGGACTCCTTGAAGCCAACCAACCACTCCAGGTACGCAAACCTTGAGCTAACTTTTCTTTTCAATAGCCTTGACTCCTAGTTTTTTCCATAACAAGGCAATATGTTGACTATAAACCTCTAGTCACATGGATAACCTTGCCTCCCAGTGACTGGAATCTAAATTACCCAATTTTATGCATGCAACCCTAAGATATAAGCCACTTTTCAAGGATAGGATCCAGACCTTTGCCCAGAACTTGATAGAACTTTCCAGAATGATGAATGACACAAGGAAAAATCCATTAATGTAAAACTTAGACAAGAACTTGGCCTAACAACCTAACCATGACAAGAATTCCATCAAACACATAGTGAACATGTATTCTATAGGTCATAATTACATATCTGAACATAGGGGTATCATACTTATATGAGAATCATCAATAAGGTCTGATGCCCTCTCACAATAGTTGCATTATCCTCTATTATGTCATACATTCATTAACCATTCGTTTACCAATAAAAAATGATGAGAACCATAGATAAATTTTGTCAAAAAACCATGCTTATAACCAACATATAACCAGAATAATAAAAATAATAGAAAAATCATCAAATCCACATGATAACAAGTGTAAACACTCATGTAATATAAGAGGAAAATAACTCTTATTAACATATGAAAAACCAACCAAGTTAAGGATTCCACATACCACCCGACCATAGATTGGGTTGAGCCAAATCTCTCTTTCAACCAATAACATGCATGCCATATTACAAGCATGAATGTGGGATCTCATGGAGTGAACCAAGTAAAACCAAACCAGGAATTCCATAGGCCAAACCACCTCAACCATGAAACAATGATTCCACCTCATGGTCGAAAATCACTAACTATAACCAGATCGGTCTCTACCCAAGATGTCTAGGGCTCCAGAGCATTTGTTCCAACCCAACTCCCAGACTAGTAACTCAACCCATAGTTGTTGCAAGGATCTAGAGAACTTGTCCAACCAAGGCTTCCATGACTAGTAACTCAACCCAAGTTGTTCCAGGGCTTCCAAAGCAATTTTCCAACCAAGGCTCCAGGAACTAATAACTCAACCCACAACCAAAAGTAACATGAGCACCAATTAGAAACAAACAAGTGGGAAACGTAGAACACGATGGCTATCAAGGAAATGGAAAGGCTAGGAAAACCACTGACAATCCAAGAAATCCTCTAAGGCAGTGACATATCATAACCAAACAACCACATGCATATGTTATTAATGCCAAAACTAGCAAGGAAATCATACATGCAACTCGATACCTATAAACAAACAACCACATGCATATGCTATTAATGCCAAAACTAGCAAGGAAATCATACATGTAAATCGATACCTGTAAATAAAACTAGATATCATCATTGATCCCATTCTCCCCTTGCACTTTCCTACTCTTCATTTTCCTTCTTTCTCCAAATCCAAAACATGCCAAAAGTCCTTCATGAGTGCTCCATGAAAACTCCAAGTGTGCAAGATTATGAGAGAGAGAGAGAGAGAGAGAGAGAGAGAGAGAATACAATAGTGCTCCAAACTAAAACTAAAAAAAGGTTGTGAACTGATCCTCATAAGCCTTTTTATGATTGAGGCCTCTTTTTTCTTCATTTCCCTCTATTTTCCTTCAATTTCCCTCATTTAATTTTGTGACCTTTCACCTTCCTTTTCTCCTAATTTCCATTACTTTCACAAATAAATGCCAATTAATGCCACTTTTTCTTTATCATTTCCTTTGCGAATTTTCATATCCATTAATTAATCACATGTGATCCCCATCACTATTTTTTTTCCCAACATTCAATTTGGAATATGTATCCCATGACCTTGGTTATCATTTTTCCTTTATTAACATTATTACATGGATTTCTAACCGGGGTTGTTACAGAACCCTCCCCCTTGGGGGAACATCGTCCTCAGTGTTCAATGACACCTTTAAACCAACAAAACACATGCTTCCTGTAGAGATTTAAAACATAGCTCGATGGAACTTTTACATCATATCCATATTCTGAAAACATGACCAACATATCATGAATTCCATACTGCTTATTGGAGCTTTATAACACAACTTGATGTGGTATTTACAACATACATATACATATAGACATAGGAAAAACACAACATCAAAACATGTATCAAAGCATATTTTCTCAAACAACGAATAGAGAAGGATACATAGCATGCATCTGATAAACCATATCTCATGTAGCTTCATTGGGTTGAAAGTGCTTCCACTGCACTTTAACTTGCTCGATTGCTCAATTCTAAAGTATGAGCATCTTTCATTGCAAAGAACTGAGTTTCCAACTTTAGTTCTCCTTTTGGTTCAACTTGCAATAAATACCACTAAATTACATGATCAACATATTTCACATAGTTCTTAGGCAATGACACATAGAAAACATAATGGAATTTCACTATCGAAGGCAGTGCAAGTAGGTAGGCTACTGGTCCAATCCTCTCAAGAATCTTGAAAGGACTACAATACTAAGGTGTCAACTTGGCACATGATCAAATCCTCAAGGATCTCTTTTTGGGATTGATGTGCAAGTACACCTATTCCCCAACATGAAACTACTTAAACACCCTTTCTTGATTTGCGTTGCTCTTGCTCCTATCTTGTACTACCTTTATATTCTCCTTTATTACCTACATTTCTTGTTCCATCTCTACCGACATGTTCGGTCCAATCATTACCCTATCACTCCAACTGATAGGAGTATTAGAACTCCACTTGTAAAGTGCCTCAAACATACTCAATTTCCATGATTCTTGATACCCATTGTTACACACAAACTCCACTGGTGGAAGATACTCTTCCCGCTTTTGTTGTTCATGCATAACATATATTCTCAACATGTCCTCCAAAATCCCGTTGACCATCTTTATCTGTCCATCTGTATGCAGATGATAAGTTATATTGAATGCAAATTTTATACCCAAACCTGCAAATAAATCCTTCCAGAACCTAGAAGTGAACTTGACATCTATGTCTGACACAACCTTATTCATAACACAATGCAACCTCACTATATCTCTAATGACGACATGTCCTACCTCACTTGTTGAATTCATCAACTTCACTGTAATGAAGTGAGCTACTTTTTTCATTTTTTCAACCACAACCATGATAGGATCACACTATCTAGATGTCCTCAACAAACCTATAATGAAGTCCACAGAAATGACCTCCCATTTCCACTCTAGAATTGGAACCAATTGTATTTACCACCTATATGCTCACACTCTACTTTTACCTGTTGATAATCCAAGTATCTCGCAACAAACATTCCCACCTCTTTCTTCATATTTGAACGATGGTAGAAATTCTTAACCACTGTCAATGTCTTCTGATATCTTGGGTGACCTAAAAACGACTTAGTGTGATATTCCCTCAAGATAAGCTTCTTGAGCTCACTGTTTTCCGACATATATATCTTGTCCCTAAATTTGACAAAACCATATGCCATGACATGATAATCCACATCCTACTCACACGTACCCTGGTACTGTAACATGTTCCTAACCTCCCTATATCTGTCATCCTGATGTCTTGCCTATAAAATCCAATCCTATAAATCTATCCCATATGAACTCATAGTTGCTTTTTGATTTGCCTACACTCTTTTACTAATATCATTTGCAACCTTATTCTCCTTTCCCTTGATGTACCTAATCTCAAAGTCAAACTCCCTTAGTGTGGTCAACCATCTAGATTATCTGGCATTCAAATTTTGTTGGTCAGAAAAGTACCTCAACCCACTATGATCACTCATCAAAATGAACCTCCTTCCAAGAAGATAGTGCCTCCATGTCTTTAATGCATGAATGATAACTTCCAACTCAAGATCATGTGTCCCATATTCCTTCTCACACTCATTCAATTTCCTTAACTCATAACATACCACCTAACCCACCTGCATCAGGACTCCACCAAGTCCTCTCTTGCAAGAATATGTACACACCACAAACTCTTTATTCGGATATGCAATATTGAGAACTGGAGCATTTGTCAAAAACTGCTTCAACTTCTTAAAACTCACTACACATTCCTTTTTCCATTCAAATTTATTTCCTTTCCTCTACAATGATGTAATAGGATAGGAAATCCGTGATAAGTTTCTGATGAACCACCTGTAGTAACCTACTAACCCCATGAATGATCTGAGCTCATCCACATTCCTCGGAGTTTTCTATTCCATGATAGCTCAAATCTTTTCTGGATCCACTATTATGGCTTCCTTAGAAACAACATGTCTCAAGTAATGTACCTCTATCTGAAAGAAACTACATTTATTAATCTTGGCATACAATTGATGCTCTCTCAGTAATTTCAATATTGTTACTAAGTGCTTTTCATGTTCTTCCTCATTCTTAGAATATATCAATATGTCATCAACGAATACAATCACAAACTTTTCCAGATAAGGATGCAACACACTATTCATCAAACACATGAAAGTATATGGAGCATTATTCAACCCAAAAGGAACTACAACAAACTCATAATTCCCATACCTAGTCTCGAAAGTAGTATTTTAAATGTCCTCTTCTTTAATGCATACTTGATGTTATCCTGATTTCAAATAAATCTTCGAGAACACTGTTGCTCCCTTTCACTTGTCAAACAAGTCATCAATCCTCAGCAAAGGGTACTTGTTCTTGATCATCACCTTGTTCATCTACTTGTAATTAATACACAACCTGAGAGTGCCAGCCTTCTTCTTCAAAAAACAACATTGGCACACCGTAAGGTGACACAATTGGATTTATGTATCCCTTGTCAAGAATTTCCTTCAACTACAACTTCAATTCCACTAACTCTTGTGTCCTCATCTTATAAGGTTCCTTTGATGCTGATTGTTGGGAATGGGTCCCCTAGGGTCAATTTTGGGGTTAAAATCCCAATTTTTGGGGGCTAAAGGCCCAAGTTTTGTGTAAAGAATGTAAAATCTCTGCATTTTGTGGTTGCAGAGTGTGAAGATGTAAGTAGTCAAAAAGGGTTTCCGCCCTTAGTTTGTATAGTTTGTGCTAGCTTGATGAGATCCACCCTTGGTCCGTGGACCATGTGATTGTATAAAATGGGAGTCTTAGAAGAGTCTAAGGTAGCTCATAATATTTTGGTAGAGTTTTGAGTAAGTTTATGGGTCTGTGAGAGCTAAGAGCGAAGAGTCTCAGCGTAGGAAGAGGCTTTGTAGCTGAGTGCGCAGAGGACTAGGGTAGAAGTCCACAGCTGAGTGCGTGGACCCCTGCAGCTGTGTGCGTAGGGTAGTCAGAGTCTGTACTGGAAATCTAGATTATCAAAAAAGAGAAGTATTTTGGAATTATCTATGTATGTGTTATTTCACTTCTATTATGAATGTTGCGATTATGTTATGTTGAATACTAGGGTTATGAATTAATTCTATATTGATGTGTGAATCTATTTATTTTACTTTTTCATATGAATGCAAGTAAGAATATATGTTTACGTGAATATAAACATAATGCATGTTAAAGTTAACCAATACTTAATAGAATCTGAGTAAATACAGAAGTAAGAGTAATTGCAGAGGTGTGTAAGTGCCTGATCTATCTATTTGGGGTCTGTGAAGGACGATCGAAGATTTTCATGGAGGCTTCAAGGACGAATAAGAGAAATACTTTGATAAGCCCCAAAGGGATTATTGGTCTATGCGAAGGAAGGTTTAGGCATATAACCAACATCACAACCATATCAGGGTGCAGAAACTTGGTTCTTGCATCCCCCATACTGCTTTGGGTGAGACTTCAGTTTGCGCTCCATGGATTGATGCCGAAAGTACCAGTAGTGTAGGGATTTGCTTGTCTACTTAATGTTGAACTTGGGTTAGGGCCCATAAAGCCAACAAATGGTTCAGTTTCTGGGACTGGGATCTGCATAATGAGATGTGCAATGTCATATCATTGGAATTCAACTAAGAAGAATATTGAAGACTGGTTGGATAGAAAGATCCACGAATTCGCAATGCAAGAAAACAAGAATCTGTAGTTGACGAAAGAATATTCATTGGATAGATATCTATACACCAAGATACACAAAATATTATTTTGTTCCTTCCTAGTTGAATTATAGGAGTGGATCGCAAAGTTGGAAAACCGCCAAGGGAGGTGGAGGCTTGATGATCCGATTTTCTTGACCTCGGAGATAGTGTAGAGATTGGAAGCCTCTGAAGATAAGATCATGCATAGTGTCAATCATTGGCTTGATCGTATCATAGGAGGATCTGTGACAGAGTTCATGGTTGATACTTTGGTTAGTTATAGCGAAGCAGAGCGTGCTTCTTCAAAGGGCTGCGAGGTAAGTATTTGAAATCGTTAAATACTTGGATTAAGATGCTCTTGTGTGAAAAGCAGGTTATACAGTTACCTTGATGTTTGGGGCTATGCGAAGTAGAAGGAATTTCAGGGACGAAGGAAGAAAAGGCTCTGAATATAGCCCGCTAATTAAACCTCCTTTGAGTGATGATGGAAAGCAGCACAAGCTTCTCCACAAAGCACTATTCAGTTGATAGAGAAAGGGTTCCCATGAATACCTCATCCACCCACTCCACCTCCATCTTCACCCCCACCACTTACACCCTCACCCACACGACCACCACCTCCACCACTATTCAACATGGTGAACTCCATAAAGCTACCTGTGTTCAAGGCATGGGAAATGAAGATCCAAACTAGTTTTGGTTCGTCACAAAGGCTGTATGGGAAGCTCAGGGTATTGGTGGGCCGCAATATTGCAGAAATAATGCTGCAACTCTTGGGACTCCCTTCTTTAACAAGCTTGGAAGCGACGGTGCTGTACGCACAAGTACTAGCTCTTGCCGCAGCTATCACTTGGTCAGCTAGCACGAGTCCACTAGGGCCTTTAGCCAACTTCTATGAGCTCTTAGAAGAAGCTTTTTAATTGATGGATGAAAGCTAACTCAAAGGAAGCTAATCTACTTGCAAAAAAAGATTAAAAAACTGACAGAAAGCGCAAACCCTAGCAAACCCTAATTCTACCAGCTAGTCCTACTGATGCAAAGATGAGAGTGCAAACTACTGAAAGAGATGCCATTACTTCTATGAAGGTAAAATACATGTGTCATGCATGTGCTTTTAACTGGTTTTGACTATGCAGAGGTGGATCAAGGAGGAGAAATTCTTGGAAGAGGTCAGGAAGGTTTAGAGAGGGTCTATGGAGTCCCTAACACCCTTCCAGAGAGTTTCATAGAGTTTGGCCTTCAAGAAACCTCATTCGTAAGCTTCTATAGGAAGTTTGCAGGGGTTCTACAGGATGTTCAAAGATTTCTACAGGATGTTCATAAATTTCTACAGGATGTTTAGAAATGGGATTTTCGAGGATAGATGAGTGAGGGAAGATGCATGAATGGATATGGAGGTAGGATAGGGGTTTGAAGTGGCCCAAGAACTAGTGGATGGAGTGGTGAGAAGGTGAAGATGGCTAAGTTGGCTCAAAGAAGGCTGAAACAATGATTGCACAAAAACTAGGGTTATGTGAGCAAATGTGGCAACCGTGAGGTAAGGATTCTAAGTAGAGGGTGGAGTGGATGGTGTTGATGGAGAATAAGCAGATGAAGGAGTGGTACAGGTGCTCTGCAAGTCGTTTTTCCAATCTTAACCAACAAAGACTTGTAAATTCAAAGACCTAGTTACGTTGACCTAATTTGCTAGATATTAGTAAAGAGAATGAACAGAAGTGTGACCTGCAACAAAACCATGTATTTTAACTCATGAAACTAAGAAAATGAAATTTTGAACTTGTAACCAACTTCTACACATGAAAATCAAACACTAGTGGTTGCATGGCAAACCAAAATCAGTGTTTTTGTGGGCAGCAAAGTCATCCTAGTCACAGCTCCTGATCCCACTGAGGGAGAGGTGAAACCGCAGATGTTTGATGGCCCTTTTCTTGAAGATTTTTCTATTAACAACCTATCAACTAAATCTGAGCATGAAAAGCTATTTTACTCATCAAAAACAACCTAAATAATAAAACAAGATTTAGATCTAAATAGCAGATTTTATTCTAAGAATGCAGCAAAGACACATAAAAGTAAACAAAGGAGGTACTGGGCGCTTGAGATGGGCTAAAACCCAAGAGCTACAGCCTTCTAAGAGAGATTTAGAGCTGGTGCAAAGCTGGATTCATCTTTATTGATCAAAAGGAATGTTGCATTCCAAAAACTATCCACAAGGAGAACTTGAAAATGTGCTGAAAGCAAAGCTAATCTATTGCCTAAAAATCGAACTACAAAATGACTACCAAATGAATACAAAAATGACTAACTACTGGCTATCTACTGTCTAACCAAAATGACTAACTGAAATGAGGCCATAAGCCCTCTTATTTATACAAATTGAGGACCCCAACAATCCTCCTAAACTTTAGGGACTCGGCTGCCCAAGACTTGTAGTTAACAACAATCCTACTTGACTTGCTTGGCTGCCCTTGTGTTAATTGATTTGGTGGCCCTTGAACTCCGAGCTAATGGTGGAGAATTTGAGCTAAGGGCCCATAAATGAAGGGAACACCTTCCTAAAAATACTCTCCACGAATTTGGCTGCCAAGTGCTCATTTCAACCACTGACTTTGTCTCCAAATTGACCGAAAAGGCTACACAAAGCACACATTAGACTTGTTGGCATAATGACTAACCCAATTCACTCTATTAGCATAAATATAATAAAAAACATAACAATAAACTAATGAGAATGGTGGATTAAGTCGAATTAGGAGGTTGAATGAGCCCAAATAATCATCCATTTTTGGGGCTCATCATCACCCCCCTACTGAAAGTGTTGCTCATCCTCTGAGAAACCAATCTATCTCCTCATCTTTGATGGCCTTGGTGGCCTCCCTGTCATGCCAAGCTTTTGAAGTGATGTCCTCTTCTTGGTCATGAAACCATGCTTTTCTCTCTGCTTCTTCCCACTCCCTGTGCTCCTTTTCTTGTAGCACTTTTGTTAGTGCCTCAACCTTAGCCTGCAATTTGTCCTCTCTTTGTTGCTCATCAGATGTTTCCTTGTCTTTCCTTCTTCCTGTGATTGTTTGGCCACCTTTTCCTCCAATTTCTTGGTCTCTCTTAGCTTAGCCCAAGTTTCCTATAGAGAATTCTCAACTTCCTGTAGAACTATCTCAGCTTCCTGTAGAACTATCTATGAGTCCATCATCTAAATTCTTTCTCTCCAAGTGAAGGTTTTTGGCTTCCTCATTCATAGGTGATGGACATCCTTGAAGGAGGCTCCTCCTTTTGTTTAGCTTTTGTGTCCTCAATGACAATTTGCTTTGACTGTGGTTTGAGGTCTTCCAGTTCTTAGCTGCATGCCCTTTCTTGCCTTAAAATATAGTGGAAGCTCCCTCTTTCACTTCTCCTTCAGCTTGGGAGAGGTACTTAGGGCAGCCAGCACAACTTCTGCCTCCCTAGCTAGGATTTCGGCTGATTTCTCCTTCTGCTTCCCTTTTTCAGGACTTCCTATAGAAAGTCCTATAGCTAATTTCTGGCTTCCTATAGAAGTTGTTTTTACACTTCCTGATTTGGCTTGCATAGCTGGGGGTGTCTTCTTTTTCAATTTTTGCTGATGCTGGTTCCAAGACCTTGAGACCGGACTCTCTAATGGTGAATGCTGCCTGCACTAGCTTCATTTGATGTGAGCTGCTGGTGTCTCCATGGTATGTGCTCCAGCCGGATCAGCTGCTACATGATTCCTATAGGACATCCTGTAGTCGTTTCTCCTCCTAGGGTGCATGCTTAAACAAACAAAGTTGCATTCATAGATGAAGGGTCCTAAGGGTGCCTTGATAGGTAAGGTGTGTGGGCCTCTGCATGCTTTATTTTTCACTTAAAAAACAAATTCCTATCTGATAAAACAGGGTTCTGGTATGACGATGTAGGTATATTCAACCATATGATAGCAATGGTGGTGAGAGGAGATGGAACAAGTGGAGGATGGAAGAAAAGAGTGGTTGCATGCCTCCTCAATAGATTTCAAGCTTCAAATACCTCTCCGTAATCGATTCTGGCCTACCCAAAACGATCTACAGGATGGTTCTGGTAAAAATACAGAACTTCCTGTAGAAAGTCCTGTAGCTTCCTATAGAAGGTTGAACCATGACTAAATTGCATCTGGATCCTGAAAAAAATGAGTGTTCATGGAGGGGATGGATGTGAGGATGCATGGTAACTTGGTAGGGACCCTTCTACTTGTGTTGGGAGGCCCCCTTTCCGCATTGTGTTCCTGCAACCTACAACAGTTTCCAAGGATTAAACGGGTTTTTTTCTATCTGTTTCATCCTCCTTTTTCTTTCTTTCTTTTCCTCTTGCTTTCCTTGTGATGGTTTCACTGTTGGTCTGCCCTGGGTTTTCTTACCCTTAGCTTTCTTCCCCTATGTTTTCCTCTCTACCTCAATTTGCTCCTTTTCCTCACTGCTAGATGAAGTGAGTTCCTCGACCAAAATTTGGATATAATGCCCTGTTTTGGCTTGTGCTCTGATAAGAAGGAGAATTATGATATGGCTTTCATCCTTGACTCTCAAGACAAGATTTATCCATTGGTTGTATCTCTCCTTTCACCAATTCCTTGGTTATAATATTGTTGCTGCCCTAAAACTTGACTGTCAAAATGAAATTAGGCTCTCACAGAAAGAGTGCAGATCTACTTTTCACACTAACCATATAACAGTCACAAAAGAAAAAGGTTTATATGTGCACAAGTGAGCCTTACAACGGTTTATCGTTATAATGGGGAGAGTTCTCTAGCAAGAACCATGGAGGTGAATACGACGCAACACCATTCAAAAGAAATTTTGTGTATTATATAAGCAAAACATCGTCTGGACCCACAGGAAGATTGGTTCCAATATTTTTTACTTCAAACGAGATAATTCACCACCTTCGAAAATTAAGCATGGGGATGGCATGTTCGAGCCTACCTCTCCTTGTGATTTCCAATTTGTTGAAGAGAAATCCAGGCTTTTATGCTCTGGAAGGTTGTTTTCTGTGTTTCCTGTAGAAGACTTCCTGTAGAAATGCCTGTAGAGCGCGACAGGCGAGAATTTTTTTAAGAAACGGTAGAAATCTAGAGAAACCGGGCAGGAATCTTGTAGAGGACCACTAGTTAACTAATCTAGACATGGTGGACGTGTGCTCCAGTTGACCGCAGTTGAACAGAGGGTGGTGAGGATTTCAGCCAAGCATCATTTAATTTCAATGTGATTTACGTGAGAGAGTGAAGTGGCCAAGTGTACGTGGCCACAAGCAACTGGAAGTGTTGTTCCCAAACTATGTGTTTTCCCCCTGTAATCACTGTCGTGAATTGAACTGAGGTTTAAACGGACAACACTCCTAGTTGCTTTAATTTTCACGTAAGTCAGTTGTCCACGTGTACTGTGTGACTTCCGACTGAGTGCTAGAGAAGGCAATCAGCTTAACCTTGCTATATTCGTGGTTTAATTCCACCATTCCATTCATTCATGCAGTTTTTAAATTAGATTTGCGCAATAGAAGAACGAGTTTCAGTCATGTACCTGAAGTCAAATGGCTGCTGTGAGGTGTTATGGCTAGTCATTATTGCATGCACTGGTTTCTTTGGTTGCATGAGGGCTTGGCTGATGATTTTTGGTTGTTTTCCTTGTGCAGGTGTCCTCTAGTCGGATGCATACTGCAGAAGTTCATTTCCACGCTCAGATCTGCACCCTCAAGCTGCTGCCACTGAATTTTCACAGGACCGAAACTTGTTTTCAACATTTCTCCCAAACAATAGATCAGATCGATCTGAAAGTTGCTGAGCATGTTCCTATCGTCATGATGCACCTCCCACAACAAAATCGTGATCAATGGATGCACATATTTCGATAAAAATGGAAAATGGCTGAAGATTTCAAAGATCAATTTCTCGGAAACCATGCATGGAATCGGCTGAAACTGCTTGGGTAGGTTACTATCATCCATGTGCATCTCCCCATGAAATAGGTTTTGAAACAGATGCACGGATATGGAGAAAATGCAAAAATGGCTGAAGGAGATGGAGGTTGATTTCTCAGAAACCGTGCATCGGAATTGGGTGAAACGGCTCAGGCATGTTTCCATCACCCTTGTACAATTCCCCATAAAACAGTTTTTCAAATGGATGCATGGTTTTCAAGTTAGGGCAAAAACAAATTCTATTCTAGGTATTTTTGCTTCAAGGCATTTTGCAGTTTTGTTGCATGGTAAGAAAAGTGAACTTGGGCTGTGATGTAGGTATGGAGATGATGGAGGAGGATTTTGAAGATTGCAGGAGGACTTCTGAACCCTTGAGGAAGCTACCATGTTCGCCAAACCACCTTTTTGAAATCCATTTCTGGTTTCCCACAATTTCTACAGGAACTTCATGTAGAAGCACAATGAGGTGGAAAAATGATGGAGAAAGGTGAGGGATGGACACAGAGGTGCTTACAGGCCTAACCAACAGATTCCCACCATCAGATTCCCTTTTAAAATTGAATTTGGTTCGTCCAAAGGTTCTACATGATGTTTCCTGTAGAAAATACAGAACTTCCTGTAGAAGGCACAGTTTTCATAAAAGGAGCACAATGAGGTGGAAAAGATGATGGAAAAGGGTGAGGAATGGGAACATGGATGCTTGCAGGCATAACCAATAGATTCCAAGATTTAGATCCCCTTCCAAAATCGAATCTAGCTCGCTTGAAGGTTCTACAGGATGTTTCCTGTAGAAATATAGAACTTCCTCTAGAAGGCACAAAAATTTCTTTGTCTTTGTTTTGAGTGATCCTCCTGACCTGCAATGTCCTTATTACAACCTGAAATTAGTCAATGGAAATTAATTTTATTTTTCTTTTTCTTTTTCTCCTTTTTTTTTTGAAAAACAATTAGGGCGCCTCATGGGGGTTTTCACCCTAATTACCTGCCCTAGGTGTCTCCAAGGGAGGTTTTCACCTAAGGATCTTCTTCTCTTTTTCTTTTTCTCTTTTTTTTTTTTTCTTTTTTTTCTTTTTTTTTTCTACCCTACCCTACTTGAAAAGCAAAATCTTTCTCAAGTATAAGAATACTTCCAATGGAGCCATGTGCACATCGAGATTAGAGACAAAATGATGTGGAGGCTTGAAATGCATGCTTTGACAGCTATCTGGAGTTCATAGACCAAATGATCTGACTTTGAAGGGATCAAACATAGTTGAGGAAGAGAGTACTGCTACAACTTAGTGACTGTCTGAAACCATATCTCAATGTAGCTCTTGTTAACATTATGATGCATGTGTTGTACTTGATGGAAACCCTCTCATAGAAGATCATCTCACTTACATATAACTAGATGAATCTACAGAAGAGAAATCAGATGTGACTGAATGCATGGGATGCAGGACAACTCAAAGGAATCAGATGATAGCTCTAAGTGTGACAAGTTAGCTTTGCCATCAAGTCCAAAGGGGGAGATTGTTGGAATTATGAGAGAAGTGTTGTACTTGATGGCAACCCTCTCATAGAAGATCATCTCACTTACATATAACTAGATGAATCTACAGAAGAGAAATCAGATGTGACTGAATGCATGGGATGCATGACAACTCAAAGGAATCAGATGATAGCTCTAAGTGTGACAAGTTAGCTTTGCCATCAAGTCCAAAGGGGGAGATTGTTGGCATTATGAGAGAAGTGTTGTCCTTGATGGCAAACCACATAGATGACAAATCATAGTACATAAGGTCAACAGCAAGGAATTGATGATCAGTCTACAAGAATGAAGAGAAAATATATATACGCTGGTTCATTGTGACCGAGCCGCGTATACACGCGGGTTAGACTTTACCAAGTCACATATGCGTATGCATGCACTTTCATGTGAGGAAAAGAACGTATATGTTGGATAACTTACCTTTGGTCCGTGGCAGTTAGTCCTTGGTACTTGAACCTATGGTGTTGGACCATGGTACCTCGTCAGATGTGTTGATCCCTAGTATTGTGTGCATGGTATTGGTTTGTTATGGTTTTGGACCATGGTATTGAGCAAGGCCTAAGACTATAAAAGGAGAAGAAGATCATGAGGCAATGGGTATGGTGAAATACTTGAATATCTGATAAAGTATGAGATCCAGTATGCAGGATATGGGTTATGAAGCATTTCTTGATCTAAGCTAAGGAGGGATCTCACCAGTTGATGGAGAACAAGATTTAAGGATAGATCGGGATCAAATGGTTTGAAATGTACTATCTCTATATGGTTGATTATGCTTGTTCTAGATCTGGATACCGAAGCATGTAATGTTCTGAACTGGGTATAACTTAAGTTTGAGATAGCTGCAAGTCTTGATTGAATATTTATAGATCTGTACGCGGGTTGGCTTTGGTAAAAGTGCATATGTACGCGGGTTTGTTTGTCCAAGTAGCGTACACCATTTAAGCTATTATTTTTGATGATACAGTTGGTTCTGAATATTGCTGCAGAGTTCAGTGTTCTGCTCTGTGTTCTGGTGACTGTTTTTGTTCACAGGGTTTCAGTATAGGGTGTTGATGTTGCTAAGTGTTTGTGAGCTTCAATGATATTGATGGGTCCAGTATGAAAATTGGATGAAATGTGGCCTTCAGATTGTAGTGTTGTGCTTCAGCGTATCCAGTGTGAAAATTGATGAAACATGGTACCCGGAGGAAGAAAGAGAAGGTTGTAGCCTTCTGTAGGCCAACACCTACATACTAGTATCTTGGCTAGTGCAAGAGCTAAAGGGGGTTGTAGCT
>APFE030214549.1:18505-43230 GCA_000404065.3 Pinus taeda
AGGTCACCCATCCCAGAACTCCTCTGGCTCAAGCGCGCTTAACTGTGGAGTTTTTCCCCACAATCAAGCCCAGTTAGCTTGCTACCCCATTTGCAAACCTTAGCAAGTATTGTGCCTCATGAACCATTCAAGTAGAGATCCCTTGACTCTTTTTGAATTTAAGTATGGGGGATTACGCAGTGCATTATATTAGATATCATTTTGGGATTCAACTGCGTTAATTAAGTCATTCAAACGTATGACCATTTCCATGAGAGGTAGTCGTAACTGACTAATTTCTCATGATTTTTGGATAGTTCACTTAGCACTCATTGCATCGGGTGATGCTCACAGGGGTGAAGAAGTGGGATTGAAACTAGTGAAATGTGGAGAACGAATCACATAGCATAAATCATCACTTCCGGGGCTTGCACCCGGTAACCAGGACTTCCCAGGAGGTCACCCATCCCAGAACTCCTCTGGCTCAAGCGCGCTTAACTGTGGAGTTTTTCCACAATCAAGCCCACTTAGCTTGCTACCCCATCTGCAAAACCTTTAGCAAGTATTGTGCCTCATGAACCATTCAAGTAGAGATCCCTTGACTCTTTTTGAATTTAAGTATGGGGGTTTACGTAGTGCATTATATTAGATATCATTTTTGGGATTCAACTGCGTTAAGTAAGTCATTCACGTATGACCATTTCCATGAGGGGTAGTCGTAACTGACTAATTTCTCATGATTTTTGAATAGTTCACTTAGCACTCATTGCATCGGGTGATGCTCACAGGGGTGAAGAAGTGGGATTGAAACTAGTGAAATGTGGAGAACGAATCACATAGCATCAATCATCACTTCCGGGGCTTGCACCCGGTAACCAGGATTTTCGAGGAGGTCACCCATCCCAGATCTCCTCTGGCTCAAGCGCGCTTAACTGTGGAGTTTTTCCCCACAATCAAGCCCACTTAGCTTGCTACCCCATTTGCAAAACCTTAGCAAGTATTGTGCCTCATGAACCATTAAAGTAGAGATCCCTTGACTCTTTTTGAATTTAAGTATGGGGGTTTACGCAGTGCATTATATTAGATATCATTTTGGGATTCAACTGCATTCAAACGTATGACCATTTCCATGAGAGGTAGTCGTAACTGACTAATTTCTCAGGATTTTTGAATAGTTCACTTAGCACTCATTGCATCGGGTGATGCTCACAGGGGTGAAGAAGTGGGATTGAAACTAGTGAAATGTGGAGAACGAATCACATAGCATCAATCATCACTTCCGGGGCTTGCACCCGGTAACCAGGACTTCCCAGGAGGTCACCCATCCCAGAACTCCCCTGGCTCAAGCGCGCTTAACTGTGGAGTTTTTCCACAATCAAGCCCACTTAGCTTGCTACCCCATTTGCAAAACCTTAGCAAGTATTGTGCCTTATGAACCAAAGATCTTATACTAGTATATTATGTGGTAGGTGCAAAGGTTTCCTCATAGTCTATGCCTTCCTTTTGAGAGAAACCCCTTGCAACGAATCTAGCTTTGTACTTGTCTATGCTTCCATCTACAGCATGCTTGATCCTATAGATCCATTTAGAGGTGACAAATGATTTGTCACTTAGTCTAGGAACAATTTCCCAAACCCCATTCTTCATGATGGATTGATATTCTTCCTGCATAGCCTTCTTCCATACCTCTTGATGAGCAGCTTCCTCAAATGTAGTTGGTTCAGCTTCTATTAGTTTTGTCATGTATGCAACATATCCAGAATATCTTTTTGGTCTGTTGCTTTCTCTGAAAGTTCCTTTTGCAACTCCATGTACTTCGGCATCTTCAAGAGTAGCTTTTAACCAATTTGGCCTTTTCCTTATGTCAAGTATGATCACGGGTAGAATAGGCTCACTTGGTCCTTCTTCTTCTTCTTGATTTGTAGTAGGATTGTTGTGATGCTCTTCTTCTTCGAATAGTGGTATGTCTTCGGCATCGGAATCAATAGGAATAAATTTGGATCTTGTGTAGGCATTATTTTCATCAAATATAACGTCCTTGTTTACTTCAATATGTCTTCCTTCTTTGATGTAGATTCTATATGCCTTTGAAGAAAGATTGTAACCAACGAAAATCCCTTTAATGCTTGTAGAATCTAGCTTCTTTTGTTTGTCCTTTGGAACATGGATATAGGCGGGACATCCAAAGATTCGAAGATGGTCCACACATGGTTTCCTTCCTGTGAATGCTTCTTTGGGTGTCATATTATCAAGGATTCTATGAGGACTTCTATTTTGTATATATACAGTAGTCATTGCAGCTTCTCTCAATAGAAATTTCGGAATATCTTGATCAAAAATCATTGTTCGTATACATTCTTCAAGTGTTTGATTTTTCTTTTCTTCAACTCCATTTTGTTCAGGATTGTAGGGAACAATGAGCTCCCTCTTAATTCCTACTTCTTTGAATATACAATTATTTCTTTTGAAGTGTATTCTCCACCATTATCGGAGCTCAAAGTCTTTATTCTTCTTTGGTTAAGGTCTCTACTTCAGACCTAAATTCCTTGAACTCTTCAAATACTACATCATCAATGAAGGTTACATAATAAAGATGACCTCCAAGTGATTTGTCAGACATAGGCCCACACACATCTGAATGGATAAGGTCCAATATTTCTCTAGACCCAGTTTCACTCCTTGTAAATCGTTTCCTTGTATTTGTTCCTAAGGCACATCCCTTGCATATTCCTTCATGATCTTCTTTAATATTGGGAATGCCATTTACCAATTTACTAAGAGAGGGAATAACCTTGTAATGTAAATGTCCATATCTTCTATGCCATAGTTCAATGGGATTGATTTTCGTGTGAACTAGGGCTTGAGGAGATGGTGTTATTACTCTATATAGACTTCCTTCACGAATTCCAATAACCCTAGCTTTATCAATGCTTGAATCTTTACCCCAAACCAAAACCTTTCCATCTACAAAAGCAACTCTATCACCTTTATCTTCTAAGCAAGAAATTGAAAGTAAATTATTTTTCAAACCTGGAACATAGAGTATATTGTTGAGATGTAGGTTTGCTCCATTGTCCAGCTTCAAAGAAGTTGATCCCTTGCCTTTCACAGCATGGCTTTTGTTGTCTCCCAATCCCACTGCATGAGAAGATTGTTCCTCTGATAGAGTGTGAAGTTGTTTTCTATCTCATGTCATGTGTCTTGATGCTCCACTATCAATAATCCTTGCATTGTTATCATTGAGTGAACCTGTGAGTGCGGCTAAAAACCCTTTGATTTTGATCTTGTTGAATAAGTTGTAGATGATTCTTTTGATCCAGCTTCCTGCAATGTTGAATCCCATTTTTAAGTATCTAATCATAGTGTTAAAATTGCGAACTAGGGCCATAATTCCACCTTAGGACAACTCATATGATGGAGATGATTATTGCATTGGATTCCTCCTTTCGAGAGGTCCAATTTTGATATAAAGATCATCTCATTCTGACAAGCAGAAGTGAAAATTTAAATTTATTCTCTCTCATGCACAAATTGTCAAGGTCGGCCTTAGTCAAATGGAGCTCAAGAAGCCCAATAGATGTGTCTCGACACACTCAACGAATTGTATAAATAGGAGTGACCTCTCTCCTCATATGGACATCACTCATCATCACACACATCTCTCTCTCCTCTCTTGATTGGTTCGTACAGCTTGGAGGCATCTTCTCTACTTCGCACGTGTAGCAAGAGGTTGAGTTCTTCTGGGGCAGAACAAGTCGAATTTCAAGAAAATAGACCAGCGTTGACCAGGGCTTATTTGACCTCCGTTGACTTTGATCTTGAGGACAAAATTTAGATTTTTGGAGGCTGCATTTATTGGCACAAAAATCGAGGTGATTGGGATAGTTTGACTAGCATTGACTTCAGTGTTTGACTGCAAAAATTATAGCAGCATTTGACTGGGTTTGACTGAACTTTTTTGGGTTGACTTTGACTCTCTTGGAAGGCCAAATTGGATTGTTGTTGACCAAGCTACTTGGAGGACATTTTGGTGTTGCTTTGACCAACATTGACTTTCTGGTTAGGGTTGCAGTTCACTGTTGTTGACTGTTGATTTTGACAGGACTGTTTTGGGCAAGTAATCTTGATATTTGCACTCTCTCTCAGTTGAACTATTGAATAATAATAAGAAGGTTTGATCAAATGGTTTTCCCCAAATTGAGGGTTTTCCCTGGCATCCGCCAAATCTTGTGTCCTCTTGTCTTGGCTTGTCTTTTGCACATGTCTTTATGTTTTATTTGCATTTACTATCAATGTGTTTAAGATAATGTGATTGCTACTGGAAATAATTGGAATTTGTCATTGGGTTGATAAGGAACATTGAAGTAAATTGTGCTAAAGCATAGAACATACCATTCTTATCTAAAATTAACATAGAGGGAGTAGTCATTTCTTTCAAACCAATAGAGTGATCTCCAACCTTCCTTGACCTTAGCTCTGAAACCATGTTGAGAAATCAATATTAGTAGAATTAGGGTTACATTTCTCTTTCTTGATAATTATTTATGAATTATGTTGCCTTCTTTTATTTCTTTATTATATTATCTTCCATGAAGCAATTACCAAATTATGTGTGTATAAAGATCACAAGAACAAGAGACACAAGATATAGGCACTCTGCCAAGGCAAAACCCCTATCTAGGGGAAACCCAATCAAACTTCTTCCTTCAGTAGTTAAGATGAGATAATCCAAGACTCTTCAACCGAGACACAGACCTCCTCCAACCACCAATTCAATCCTTTATTCTAGTAACTTCGATCAAGATCTAGATCTTCGACCTTGCAACAGCAACACTTCGACCCAGCAAATCCAGAATTTCAACCTTCCAGCAGCAGAATCTTCGACCCAACACATTCAAAATTTCGACCCTCCCAGTTGCAGAACTTCGATCCAACAAATAACCCAGTAACTTCGCATAAAAGACAGAAAGATACAACCCAAAATCTTCGACTTGCACTTCTTCCTTCTTCCCCTTGGACTTCGCACTTTTTTTGCACTTCTTTAATGTGTATCGAACTTGTTGAGCTGATGTCCAAATAGATCAAACTACTCTTGTATATATAGCCTCTTCTATAGGTCGAATTGTCCTCTTGTATGCCAACTTCATCAGGCTAGGGCCAACTTGGTGTGGAGGTGACAAAGTACATTTTTGACTCAATAATAATCCTTTTTACATGATACAAAAGCCCAAGAAGGGTCTCATTAAATGGACAATGACTCTAATGACTTAGTATAAAACCTAGAAGTCCACAATGGGGACTTTGACCTATAAAATGATGACCCAAGCATGAAACCTGTGGTTTAACAAGTCATTGTAATAATTAAAAATATATGTATATATATATATATATATATATATTTCATTCTTTGACTCCAATATAAATATGAAGACCGAACCTAGTTACATTCTTCAACAGATGACATGTCAGAGAAGTTGATCATGTGGCAATGCCTTGCAAGATATGGAAAAATTGAGAGGTACACAATTAGATCCAAGTTCCAGAATTTTGCCAAAAGGACAAGGCCATTAAAGATCTAGCAGACGGGTGGTTAACTTGAGGTACAAAAGGGAAAAAGGTCAAGTCGAACTAGTCGTTGGAGGTAAACTAACCATTAGGATAAGTCAACTAGTCATTAGAAAATGGAATGAGAAAGTTAATGTTGAGAGATCTAGGGAATAGAGATTAAGTGATTTCTCTTCTATTAGTAACTGCTTGTGAATGCTTTTTACTTTTTTAGATTAAGATTTTCCTTTACTTAGATTATTAGTTTTCTTTTTCATCAAACAGCTACCAATGCATAAACCATAAAGAGACAAGAGACACAAAATATAGGCTATCAACCAGGGCCAAAACCTCTCCCACTTCAAAGGAAAACCCGAACAAATTCTTCTTCTTATAGAGATTCCAATTAATGAATACCAAGACCCTTGACCTATTTGCCACTCCAAGACCAAGACAGAAAGCTTCCCTAAAGAGATCCTTAGTTAACGATAGTCAACCTTCTGCTCCTTCCTCCTTCTCAACTTCTCTTTGACTTTGGCTTCCTTCTGCTTTAAACTTATTTCGACCTCCTTGATCAAAAATCCTAAATCAAAAACCCTAACTCACAGAGAAAACCTTCTCTTATGCCTTATTTTCCTTTGCTTTAGTAGGAGGCCTCTTCTTTGGTAACTCGACTTGTAACATACCCTTGCTTCCTCCTTGAATTACCCTTCGAATAGGTTTGCAATAACTTCAGCATTTTTTCATTAGAGAATAGTCCCTTTACTTTGCACGTGTGAAGGGAGATCAACCTAAAACAGTCCCAAAACACTCCCAAAGACTTCGCTTTCCTTCCTTCAATCTTTGTTGATGATTAGGCTTCTTCTAAGTGACCTTCGCACTCCTATTTCAGACCTTGACCAAAAATTCATATCCGAAATTGTGTCTCTGAAAGAAGGCCGAGCTGCCCTATTTATAGTTCTTGCCCATGTTAATTAGCAAACATGCCATGTAGGTGAGCCAACGTGTCCTTTTGTGAAGATATTATTATCCTTCTTGAAGTCGACTTGTAGGAGGAGACTTTGCTTGGTCTTGGAGAGCTATTTATACTTATCTAATGACTCATACAAAATGTAACATGCTCAAGAAGGGTCCTTCATACATGACATAGACTCAAATTCACTTTTATGACTAGATAACAAATCCTAAAGGTTCACAATTGGAGCCATCACTAAAAATAAAATTCCTTTCTCATGAAACCCATGAGACAAGCATTACAATAATAATTTTATTTTCCTTCTTTTCATCAATTGCATAAAATCACAATTACAAGTCATTATGAAGACTGAACCTAGTTACACTTTTCAACGGTTAAGTGTTGGACCAAGAAAATACATGTTTCAAAATGAATTTTTCCTCCAAAGACTAGGTTGATCCTCTCCAAGGAAATCGCACCACCAAAGGGACCAAGTCAACTTTTCTATGGACCAAAGGGAGGGAACATCGAGCCACCTAAGCATGTTATCTTGACTATTGGCCATTTTGGACCATGAACGAAGGGAATCATTGCTAATTCGAGGGATTTGTCCAAGTTGGCCCCTTAGTGGGTGATTAAAGAATTATATTGTAATATTTTGTGAAAATTTTATTAAGTCTCCAACTTGTGGATGACTAGTAAAATAATTTCTTGAGGAGTCAAAACTAGTCATTTTCTGTTAATTTAGGTATGTTCTATGCTTAAGAGCAATTTACTTCAAATTTCTTATAAGCCCAATATCAATTTCCTAGATTAGCAATCACATCAACATGATAGTAAAATGCAGAAAGAACGTAAACATAAACAGTAGAAGACAAGAGGACAAGATGTGGCATCAGCCAGGGACAAACTCCAATATGGGGAAACCCTTGATCAATTCTTCTTATAATATGCAATAGTTCAGTAGAGAGAGAGATAGTACAAATATACAAAATTGATATTTTATGACAGCAACAGCAAACCCTAACCAGCAAAGTCAAAGCTGGTCAAACAGGTCAGATTTGACCTCCAATCAGCTCGATCAATATCCTAGTCAACTCAACCTCCAATAGCAAGAAGAGGTAACCCAAATCAATCTGAAAAATCAGTCAAATGAAGGTCAACAGAAGTCAACCTGCAACTAGCAATTAGGGCAGTCAACGTTGTTCAAACCTGAGGTCATATCTCCTCAGTTTGTGTGCCAAAATCTGCGGCCTGCCAAGGAGAAGCAGCCACACCTAATCCGCAGTCAAGAAGGAGCCCACGCTGGTCAACGCTGGTCATAATACCTTCATGCAGCCTCGATCAAACTCGGTCAACGCAACCCTAATCAGAAAACAAACTTCATCCTTCCACGTGTGTAAGAGAAGCAGCTATAGAAATGTGTACCCAAAAAAAAGAGGAGAGAGAAGGATGAATGAATGAGATGATGAAATAATGCAAAAATGTATCCTCCTTTTATATGCAACATTGAGGTTAAGTTGGGGGTGAAAATCATTGTTTTGCTTGCTGGTTGACCTTGACAAATTGTCAAGAATATAAATAAATTCATATCTCGGATAAAAAGAGTTTTGAGAAAGAAAAATCCCATCTCCTTGATGTCTTTGTTGAGAATGGTTATAGCAGATACATGGGACAAAAGGCTTTCCTAAAAGCTGCCAAGAATTCTTTTGCTAAAAGGGAACCGAAGGAACAGATTCCAGGTGTCCATCTTCTGTTTGTTCAGGGGACCACTGATAATATTGCAAGGATTCTCAAGATGCATAGTGTCCCTGTAACCTTTAGGCCCCTTAACACCATTCGTATGTCCCTCAGATTAGCAAAGGATCCTATCGACCCTAAAGATATGAAAGGGGTATATATTATCCCTTGTTCCTGTGGGACCCCCTATATTGGTGAGACGGGTCGCTCCATCAATCAAAGGATTAGTGAACACACAACTAACCTTAAGCATAGGAGATCAAAGTCTTCGGCTTTAGCTAAGCACGCGGAAAAAACTAATCATGTTTGTATTGAGAAGGCTAGTGCCATTGCTAGAGTTCCACAGTTCCACCATCGGAAATTTAGGGAAGCTCTGGAGATTGAAAAGAGGCCGAGCAATCTCAATAGAGAGGATGGCTGGAAGATCAACAAATGTTGGGTCCCAGCTCTCTCTTCCTAGTCGCTTTCTTCCTTTCCGCCCCTCCTCCTCCCCTCCCTCGTTTCTTGTCTCATCTTTTTTTTTTTATAATAAGTTAATATTTACAATTATTTTATCTGATTAGTTTTATTTTAACTTAATATTATTTTATTCTAATGTATATATATTTTTATTTATATTTATTTATTATTATTATTTTAAACTTAACAACCAATTTTTAACTCTATAAATAGTCGTTTTATTCCAATATTTATATGTATAGTTAATAACTCTATAAGTAGTTAATTATACGTATTTACTAAATAGTCAATACCTTTTAACTAACTATTAAATTAAAAACCAGTTAAATTAAATTATTTATATATTTATTATAACTAACCTCCAATTAAATTAATTAATTTATATATTTATTTTAGAGGTAAGGTCCCTGGTCCATTTTAGCCATTGGCCTAGTTAGCCGTTGGAGGCTCTGCTCAAGCTATTTAACATGCAAAGCTGGATCTGGTTCTTCAACTTGTCCTGATGATGAACCACACTAGTTGGTTCAAAACGCATCGACAAATGATAGATCTTGTGATTTACTCCGAAAAATCTCTCGTAAATTCATATCTCCATAAATACAAGTCAGAATCAGACGATATTTAGATCAATCCTACACCTCTCAAAGAGAGTAATCCAGGAAAAATATCAGTTGTCATAAATAAGGTGACCCACATGAACTTTGGCCCTAGTTGCCAATTTTAACACTCCCTCTCAACTAGGGAGAACTCCATCTCCTAATCCATCTGTCAGTCGATACTATCTCTGCCATCAATGCACTACTCTACTCTGCTCTACTTTGTTGAACTATGAAGAAGAACAAGTGATCAAGAATGTACCATATCATTCTCTACTGACCTGAAGTCAGTCCCAGATAAAAGAGATTGTTTCATACCACTCTTACTAGCCAGAAGTTAGTTCCAATAAAGAGAGTGTGTCATACCACTCTTACTGACCCAACGTCAATTCCAATAAAGAGAGTGTGTCATACCACTCTTACTAACCTGAAGTTAGTTCCAATTGATCCCAGATCAATATCATCCTAGCATAGGGAGTATGGTAGTACACGATGCATTCATCGGTAGTACTATTGTCCCTATCCTCATTCCCCTACTCATTGGCGAGATGAGAGGTACTTCCCATGAGTCCTAGACTGCATGGGTAAGATGTCTCAGCAGGAGAAGGATGAACCACTCATCCTGCCTACATGTCGCCATGGGGTATCACAAGGGAAGGTTGAACCACTCACCCTGTACACAGCAGACCACTAAGGGAAGGTTGAACCACTCACCCTGTACACAGCAGACCACTAAGGGAAGGTTGAACCACTCACCCTATGGTTGCTCATTCCTCCAAGAGGTACCCCAAACCCCCGGAGCTCCTAGAGCTCAATGCCCATATCATACAAGACCCTCATAAGAGGATCTCTCCACGACTCCTGATCAATCCCGGAAATTCAAGAATTTGACCTTTCCCAAGGGCTTCGTCAGAATGTCGACGACCAACTGATCAATCCCAATGTGATGGAGCCTTATTGCTCCTCGTTGTACCATATCCCAGATAAAGAGGTACCTGATATCGATGTGCTTGGAGCGATCATGAAATACAAGATTCTCTGATAATTGGATCCCACTCTGGTTGTCGCAGAGGATCACGGTGGTATCCAGCACATGTCCAAACAGCGCACTATAGAGCTTCCGCAACCAGACAGCTTCACAAGAGGCCATACTCGCAGCTATGTATTCGGCCTCGGCGGTACTCAAAGCAACCGACTTCTGCATCCTGCTCATCCAGGATATCGAAGCAGAACACAAAGAGAAACAGCATCAGGAAGTGCTCTTGCAATCCACCACACTGCCTATCGAATCAGCATCAAAATAACCATGCAGCCTCACATCTCCGACAGTGTATCTCAGTCCCCAAAGATATCTCAAAAGATTCTTGGCACCAATCCAATGTGAGTGATGAGGCTCAACCATATATTGGCTTAACGTGTTGACTACAAAACCTATATCCAAACGGGAGTTCACCAAGAACATCAGTGCTCCTATTAGTTGACGATACTTAGAAGCATTTCCTAATTCATGTCTAGCAGCACTACCGCATAACTTCTTAAAGTTAATCCCCATCGAGGTAGTCACAGGCTTGCAGTCCACCATTCCAAATCTTTCCAATATCTTCATAACATATTTTCCTTGAGATAGGAAAATTTCTCCTGGATTTTACCAAACCTCCAACCCTAGGAGGTAGTGCATCAGTCCTAGGTCCTTAATCTCAAATTCGAAAGCCAGCTCCCTCTTACATTTGTGAGTGAGAGGGTCTACACCAGTCAGAAAGAGGTCAACCACATAAAGCACTAGTATGAGAGATCTATCATCTTCGACCTTAAAGTAAAGGTTTGTATCGGCTTATCTCCTAAAGAATCCCAGCTTCATTAAATAAATATCAATCCTTTCATACCAAGCTCGGAGTGCTTGCTTTAGCCCATAGAGAGCTTTCTTCAACCTGCATACATGAGATTCCCGATCATGAATCTCAAACCCCTCAAGTTGTTCCACATAGACTTCCTCTTTAATCGAACCATGCAAGAAAGCAGTCTTGACATCCATCTGATGTAGGTTCCATCCTTGCGAAGCAGCAAGGGCTATGATTGAGCGGATGGTGGTATATTGGGCAATAGGTGCAAATATCTCATTGTAATCCACGCCTTCCTTTTGAGAGAAGCCTCAAGCAACGAAGCGAACCTTGTATTTTTCTGCACTCCCATTAGCTCCATGCTTGATTTTGTAAAGCCATTTAGAGGTGACAACCAATTTGTCCTAGGGTCTGGGGACCACATCCCAGACATCATTCTTCATAATGGACTCATATTCTTTATTCATAGCATCCTTCCATAATTGCTGCTTCACGACTTCTTCGAATAATGTAGGCTCGTTTTGAATGATAGGGCTCATAATGGTCAAGTATCCTTGATACCTGGTCGGCTTCTTGCTTTCACAGAATGTCCCCCTTGGTGTAATATGTCTTTCAACATCTGCGAGAGTCTCCCTAAGCCATGAGGGCCTCTTCTTAGAGGAGGAGGGCTCTTGAGGAGGAGGATCAATAGGATCCATAGGTTCATAAACATCTGGCATCGTTTCATCTTCTTTTTCATCAAGCTTTCTAGTGTCATCTTCTTTATCCTTCCTTGGTATAGGAAGATTGTCAACCTTGCTAAGAGCCATATCTTCGTCAAAGGTGACATCATGACTTATCTCAACTTCCCTTTGACCAGCCACATAAATTCTATAGCCCTTAGAATTTTCACTATAGCCCACAAAGATTCCTTTCTTTCCAGATGCACCCAATTTGTTTCTTTTCTCTTTCGGCACATGAAAATATACGAGACTTCCAAAAATTCTAAAATGAGAGACATCGGGTCTTTTACCAGTGAACATTTCTTCGGGAGTTTTGGAGTCCAATGTTTGATGAGGGCATCAGTTTTGAACATACATGACGGTATTCGTAGCTTCGACCCATAGAAACTTCGGAAGCCTTTGATCATGAAGCATGGCACAAATAGCTTCCATAATAGTACAATTCTTCCTTTCAGCCACATCATTCTGCTCAGGAGTGTATGATATAGTGGTCTCCCTCTTAATGCCATCTTCTCTGCAATAGTCATGGAATTCATTGGATTCATACTCAGTCCCGTTATCAGTCCTCAATATCTTGATTCTCTTCTCAGATTGATTTTCAATTATCGCTTTGAAGTGACGGAACCAAGTGAACACTTCATCCTTCTTTTTCAAGAAGTAGATCCAAGTCTTGCGAGAATAATCTTTTGTAAAAATGAGATAATATAGATATCCTCCCAAAGAGTTTACAGGCATCATACCAGATATGTTGGAGTGGATGAACTGCAATATATCGAGGTCTTGCTATTACTTGAGGGGAATGGTCCCCTTTTAAGTTTTCCTCGGACACATCCCGGACATACACCTTCATGCTCCACTTTGAACTCGGGCATCCCTGTCACCATCTGTCTCACATCGGGTAGGGCCTTGTAATGAAGGTGAGCAAACCTCTGGTGCCATAGTTCAAATTGTAGAAATGTGTCGCAAGACATGGCCCCCAATGGACTTCTTCCAACTTGATACAAAGTGTCAACCTGGAACCCAAAAGTAAAAGCATCTTTAAAATTCTTTTTCCAAACACATACCTTTCAATCAATGAATACCACCTTGTAGCCTTTGTCTTCCATTGCCGAAATGGACACCAGATTCTTCTTGAGATTAGGTACATATAGAACTTCTTGTAAATGAATCATATTACCCTGATTCAATTGAAGGGTAACATTCCCTACACTCTTTACGAGACAGGTGGCATTGTCTCCAAGAATAATATCTAAGTTTGTCTCCTTCTCTATCAAATTAGAGAGAGCTTCCTTGTATCCGATGAAGTGCCTTGAGGCACCACTATCAATAAGCCAATTCCCCAAAGTATCCAGAGAAGAGGTAGTGGAGAGGGTCGATATAAGATAATACTCATTTTGCCTATTGTTAACAACATTTGATTCATCATACCTTGAGTTCCTTGCTTTCTTGAAGGGTTGACCATTTTCATGATTTCCCGCATCCCTTTTTCCTTTGCCATTAAACCTGCCATTCCTTTGATTATTGTTGTTGGAGTTACCCCTGAAGTGATTGTGATCATCATCATGTGATGCGTCCTTTCTATTTGGACTCCCTCACATAGTGGCCAAACTTATTGCAAACAAAGCATCTTCCCTTCCACCCTTAGATCCGGGCTTACCTTTGAAATGTCCTTTAGACCTAGAATTATTTCTCCTTTTGACATGAGCGGAGAAAGTAGTGGGGTTGCCTCTATTGAAGGCATTTCTTGCTCCACCATTCTTGTCTCTTCTTGAATGCATCTCGACATCAAATCTTCAAATCTCGAAATTCGATCATTATTGAGAATAGTGGTTCTAAACATATACCACTCGGGTGGGAGCCCTCCAAGGGTAGTGATAGTAAGTTCCCCGTTAGGAATGACTTCTCCAATCGATCGAAGATCATTCTTGATCTCATTGATCCTTAAGAAGAAGGATTGAATATCCTTGTCCTTGCCCTTCTTAATATCCTTCAACTTATTTTTGAGGAACAAAACTTTATTTGCATCACTAACCTTAAACATGCTTACCAATCTGTCGTAGATCTCCTTGGAGGTGTTCAAATCAGAGATGTAGGCCACCCGACACTTGTCAATGGAATCTTTGATAATCTTCTTCGCGTTGACTTCACCCTTAGTGTACTTGTTCTAGGTAGCAGCCTGTGCATTTGATGGAGGCTCGGGGATTTTACCCTTCACATAGTCCAACACTTCTTGTTCTTCCAATGTCAGATCAAGAGACATCTTCCAACCGTGATAGTGAGACTTTTCAAGGAGCTTGTCTTCAGCCGGGAAGTGGGATGACGAACCCATTGAGCCTTTTGTCCTTTCCAACTATCTTCGGTGATTGCACTTTCACTCTTGCTTAGGCTTTGCCTTCACCTCAGCTCTGATACCATGTTAATTTAGGTAGGTTCTATGCTTAAGAGCAATATACTTCAAATTTCTTATAAGCCCAATATCAATTTCTAGATCAGTAATCACATCATCATGATAGTAAAATGCAGATAGAACATAAACATAAACAGTAGAAGACAAGCCAAGACAAGAGGACACAAGATGTGGCACCAGCCAGGGACAAACCCCAATGTGGGGAAACCCTTGATCAATTCTTCTTATAATCTTCAATAGTTCAGCACAGAGAGAGAGAGATAGTACAAATATACAAAACTGCTATTCAACAGCAAACCCTAACTAGCAAAGTCAATGCTAGTCAAACCAGTCAAATTTGACCTCTAATCAGCGCGGTCAATATCCCAGTCAACTCAACCTCCAACAACAAGAAGAGGCAGACCAAATCAATCTGAAAAATCATTCAAACAAAGGCCAACAGAAGTCAACCAGCAATTAGGGCAGTCAACGCTGGTCATACCTGAGGTCAGATCTCATTGGTTTGCATGCCAAAATCTGCGGCCTGCCAAGGAGAAGCAGCAACACCTAATCTGAAGTCAAGGAGGAGCCCACGCTAGTCAACGTTGGTCAGAATACCTTCCTACAGCCTCGGTCAAACTCAGTCAATGCAACCCTAATCAGAAAATAACCTTCGTCCTTCCACACGAGTGAGAGAAGCAGCTTTAGAAATGTGTACCTAAACAAGGGAGGAGAGAGAAGGATGAATGAATGAGATGATGAAATAAGGCCACAAGGTCTCCGCCTTTCATATGCAACGTTGAGGTTAAGTTGGGGTGAAAATGATTGTTTTGCTTGTTGGCCGACCTTGAAAAATTGTCAAGAATATAAATAAATTCATATCTCCATAAATACATGTCGGAATCAGATGATCTTTAGATCAATCCTACACCTCTCATATCTCCATAAATACATGTCAGAATCGGATGATCTTTAGATCAATCCTACACCTCTCGGAGAGTGAAATCCAAGAAAAATATCAGCGACCATAAATAAGGTGACCCACATGAAGTTTGGCCCTAGTTGCCAATTTTAACGTTTTCTAGCTAGTACAATTTTTTCTATAATAGGCTAGCCTCCCCTCATTGAATCGATATTTCTTTCATTTGATATTGCAACCATCATTAGTAGAAAAAACTCACTTCTTGCAAACCTTTATCTATTATCGTATACCTTGTGTGGAGTGTATTTTAAATATCATATTTTTCTTGATTGTGTTATTCCAGTTTAATCAAATTTTTAATTATAAGTAAAATAACACTAAGGTTAGCTAGTACATTTTTTTCTATAAAAGGCTAGTCTCCCCTCATTGTATCGATATTGCTTTCATTTAATATTGCAGCCATCATTAGTAGAAAAAACTCACTTCTTGCAAACCTTTATCTATTATCATGTACCTTGTGTGGAGTGTATTTAATTTCATATTTTTCTTGATTATGTGTTATTACAATTTAATCAAATTTTTAATTATAAGTAAAATTACACTAAGGTTAATAGATCTTGCCATTGAGAGACTACAACATCAAGTGGAAAGGATGAAAAAAGGGGCATCCCCACTTAGCCATTTTGTTTTGCAAGTGGATCTATCCAAGTAATCAGATCATTCCGAAGGGGAGCTTTGAATTGTGCAAGATTTTGACTTTATCTCACACAGGATCTGAAACCAGAGATGCCATGTTAAAAGGGGCCACTCCTAAGTGAATTAAAAAATTATTAAATGGGTTAAGTTAATAGTGGGGGCAAGGTATTTCCAAGACCAAACCCACTCCCTTGAGCTATCAAGCTAGGTCAACTTAAAAATGTGTTAATTCACACTGTCACAAGGGTGATGTAAGTGATCCTAATTGGATCATTATATTGTTTGTCATCCATCTCGATGCTTTCAAGGTGGAAAATGTGGAAGAATCAGATCACAAGACCATTCTTATCAGCAGGACCCAGTTTGGCAAATTAGGGTATGAAACCTTCCGAGAGCATTTTGAGACACCAAACGACATTTTTTGGGGGTAAAACTTTGCCACTTTAGTGCCACACCTTTTTTGCCTATTCTACACACAAATACCTTTCTACCAGCGCAAGAATCGCCTCAATCATAGTTTGTATGCAAAAGTTATGCCACTCAAAAGTTGACCTTCCTCTTTTGTTCACCATAATTCGCGAAGATGCCACGTCAACGCCCATTACTCATGGAAAAGGCGTTAATCATGTGATCATGATGAAGCATAATTTAGAAGAGTCAATACTATAACTCTAGACAAGAGTTGAAGAAGTCAAATCTAACCACTAATAGGCTATCAGGTTGTGTTGTAACCAAGCCATTAGGAGGAAAAGGGGTTCCACTCTTTTCAAATGCATTTTGTTCCATAGACGAGAAAAATAGTTGAGAGAGATAAAGAGAGAGCACATAGAGAATATTTCAGCATTGTAGTGGCCCACAAGCCACAAACCTTACTTCTTTGTACTCGTAGTTCATTTATATTCAAGGAAAGAGAATAAAGCAACCTCATCTTCCAATTGGGTTTTCTCCCAAAAGGGTTTCTCAAGGTATATCTTGTGTCAATCATGGTTTGTGAGTTTTTATTTTGTTGTTTTCTATTTTCTACGTAATTATAATTTGCATACATGCACATTAAATAGTAATTTAAAAATCCAGAAATCTAAAGAAAAATAAAATATCACAATATAGATTTTAGAATTTAAGTATAATTTTATTAGATCTATTGTAACAAACTGTCTAGCGGAATATTCATGCAATTTATGGATCGTATTGGTATGAGAGCGGGATCCTTTGCATATATTGTAAGGAGTTGTAGAGGATCTAGATTAAGTAAGTTGAAAGTCACAAACCCTAGTAATGGCAGATGAATTTGTGAATAATCCTCTTGATCCTGAAAAATGATAGGTTTTTGTGGCTAGAAGCACAAGTAGCAGATATAAACCATAACGTGAATCTCCTCACGGCAGCCTTGACCAATACTCTCCGACAATTCGGAGAAGACGGGGGGTTTTAATGTAGAGGTCCAATTAGAGGGGAGATCAAGAGATCGAGAAAAAATAGAGTAGTAACCAAAGAAAGAACAAGAATAAAATCAACCCAATTTGAGTGTTGTGAACCATTCACAGTCCCTATTCGGCATGGAAGCCAAGGTTGATATCAAGTCGTACCAAGGTGAGATCGACGCTGTAAGGCTAAATCATGGGTTTTGACAATTATAAGTTTATTTCAGTGTCCATCATATAGAGGAAGAACAAAAAATTTCATTTGTGTGACTAAAATTATAGGGCCTTGCCTTGGCCTGGTGGGAAATCCATGCGAAGACCTCGAGGTTGGAGGGAGATCCTCCATTGATTATGTGGGAGAACTTTAAAACCCTCATAAAGCCATAATTTTACCCTATCAGGTATGTAGAGGACGAATGGATCCGATGGCACTACTTCAGGTAGAAGTAGGGGCAGATTGTACAGCAATACACAACAGAACTCAGAAAGATGGCCATGATGTTGGGTATCTCCCCAAAGAACCCAGAAGTCCTCCTCGACTATCTGGAGGGTCTACACAGCCATCAATGGAAGCAAGTGAGGTTGATATCAAGTCGTACCAAGGTGAGATCAGCGCTGTAAGGCTAAATCATGGGTTGCAGTAATTAGAAGTTTATTTCAGTGTTCATCATATAGAGGAAGAACAAAAAAATTCTTTTGTGTGACTAAAATTCGAGGTCCCTGCCTTGACCTAGTGGGAAAGCCACGCGAAGACGAGGGAGATCCTCCAGTGATTAAGTGGGAGGGCTTTAAAACCCTCATAAAGTCATAATTTTACACTATCAGGTATGTAGAGGACCAGTGGATCCGATGGCACTACTTCAGGTAGAAGCAGGGGCAAATTGTACAGCAGTACACAACAGAATTTAAAAAGATGGCCATGATGTTGGGTATCTCCCCAAAGAACCCAGAAGTACACCTCAAGTATCTGGAGGGTCTAAATAGCCATCAGTGGAAGAACAAAAAATTTCATTTGTGTGACTAAAATTATAGGGCCTTGCCTTGGCCTGGTGGGAAAGCCATGCGAAGACCTCGAGGTTGGAGGGAGATCCTCCATTGATTATGTGGGAGAACTTTAAAACCCTCATAAAGCCATAATTTTACCCTATCGGGTATGTAGAGGACCAATGGATCCGATGGCACTACTTCAGGTAGAAGTAGGGGCAGATTGTATAACAATACACAACAGAACTCAGAAAGATGGCCATGATGTTGGGTATCTCCCCAAAGAACCCAGAAGTCCTCCTCGACTATCTGGAGGGTCTACACAGCCATCAATGGAAGCAAGTGAGGTTGATATCAAGTTGTGCCAAGGTGAGATCAGCACTGTAAGGCTAAATCATGGGTTGCAGCAATTAGAAGTTTATTTCAGTGTTCATCATATAGAGGAAGAACAAAAAAATTCTTTTGTGTGACTAAAATTCGAGGGCCCTGCCTTGACCTAGTGGGAAAGCCACGTGAAGACGAGGGAGATCCTCCAGTGATTAAGTGGGAGGACTTTAAAACCCTCATAAAGTCATAATTTTACACTATCAGGTATGTAGAGGACCAGTGGATCCGATGGCACTACTTCAAGTAGAAGCAAGGGAAAATTGTACAGCAGTACACAACAGAATTTAAAAAGATGGCCATGATGTTGGGTATCTCCCCAAAGAACCCAGAAGTACACCTCAAGTATCTGGAGGGTCTAAATAGCCATCAGTGGAAGCAAGTGAGGTAGTTCAAGCCGAAATCGATGGACGGGGCTTGTGTACAGGCACAGTACTTGTTGAACATAGGCTTGAAGAAAGTAAGATCAAGTGGATGGAAGCAGAAGGAGCACCAAGACGCTTCTAAGGAGGGGAATAAGAAGTGGAAAGGGCAAAAAGATAAAAGGATGGCATCCATAGTACACCAGTGCAAAGAACCCAGCAACGACTACAACCATTGTAACATTCACAGTCATAGAAAGGAGGAATGTTAGAAGTTGCATCCAAGGCTTAACATAAAGAAAGAAAAGAAAGATAATAAGAAGAAGAATGCCATGGCCACTAATTCGAGAAACTAGTTTGAAAGTAGCTCGAATGTGGATGAGAAGATCGTCCATACATCAGTGCAAAAGGAGGTGAATCTAAGTAGTCCTCAGCAACAGGAAGAGAACAAAAAGACTAGGCTCTTCCATATAAAGATACAGGTTAAAAAGACCAGGATTGATGCTCTGTTTGATTCAGCATCACGGACAAATCTCATTACAGCAGAGTTGGTCAACAAATTGGTATTGGAAGTTCGTCATCATCCAAGCCTGTATCCATTGGGATGGGTAAATAAGGCTGCATAAATAAAGGTAACAAAATAGTGTAAAATCAAATTTGCTATCAATATTGATTTTATTGATGAAATAGAACTAGATGTAGTTCACCTTAATGTATGTGGGTGTTAAAATTGGCAGCTATAAAAAGAAATTTTCCAAGGAGGAACCTCTCTTCTTCCAAAGAATTTTAAAAATGGTCAAAGGAAAATTACTTCTATGTGTTTGACAAGTCGACCTGATGAAGATGACATGTTGGCCCTGTTACCCACCGCCCATGGGTAGTATCCATAGGATAAAATTTTCTCTTAGATGGTCCTCAACTAGCAACCAACAGCCCCTTGCAGCGACTAAATAACTCAATGTGCCATTATCTCCACCACCTGAGTCAGCCATGTGGTCCCTCGCCCATCTGCTATGATCGTATGTTTGAAGGTGGACCTCTTGACCCTGAAGGTATGGCTTTTCATTGGTGCAATTTGAGTAGTTTTTTTTACTTATCATGGACATTTTTTGGGTATGGATTAGTGGGGGGATTCAACAGAAAGAGTGGACTAGGTCTGTACTCCTGTCTCCTATGCTCAATTTGGTGGTTAGCCTTGTACCCTATTCTTGTGGGATCTCCTTTACTGGCTATTAGCTTTAGGGCTAGCACTACATGGGAAACCTCGATTTTGGTTGCATGGTCCAGCTTCCCAACATCATATACATCACTCTCCTCTGCTCATTTTAACCCCATTTATTACTTTTCCCATCCGAGTCCACATTCGTCCACTGGGTCCACAAAGGGTTAGCCTCCCCCTCCCCTTGTCCACACCTTGGATCGGGCCTTGAATGATGCCCCGGAGGTTGATGCAGCTAAGAAGAAGAGAAAATGCATAATTTGGCCACTCTCAACAGGAAATGTACCACAAAATACCAAAGATGGCCGAAACATACAAATTTAGCATGCGGGCAAAATCAAAACATGAGCTCTCCCCTTATCTATGGCCATCACCCTGGTTCCTATGGGCGCTAGATGAGCCCCCTCCACATTAAGGAACCCATGATTGTCCCAACCCCTGGTAGGCAATGAACTGCCCCACCTTAAAGGGGATATCTACTGTTGTATCCTACACATCATGCTCTAATCCCCTGGAGCCCCGAGTAGCTATGAAGAAAAATCAATTAAAGGTAAAAGGCTTATGAAGAAGGATGGAAAAACAAAGGTCAGGGTAACTCATGTACCACAATTGCTCCCTCCTAAAATCATATACCCAAGTGTGGACTTCCCCTATTATAGCTACTATTGTACCATGGCATGTGGCTTAAAGCCCCCCACTAATCCCCACTCCATTCCATCATTATATCGCATACCACCTACCACTTGACGAATGTACCATGGAGTTGTCACCACCTTTTAAGGTTGAAGCCACCTAATAGGGTCCTTGGTTAACCCTCTTATTAAGCTTGGAGACACCTGTACTTGCCAAAGCCCACTATGGAAGGGCATGCCACCATGAAGTGTCCATCTGATTCCATGATTTGTAAGCTCTTTTACTTGGTTACTCTAATGATTTGTTGTACTGGAGGGCAAAGGGATGCATTGGATCTTATGCAGGATTGCAGGTGGGTCTCCATTTGGGGTTTGGTCTCCCTATACGGGGTCCAAGCTCTCCAAACAGTCACATTGGCACTTGTAAGGTGAGCGTTGAGAGCCATGGGCCTCCACCATAGCAAAGAGCACTTCATGGATCTCCAACACCATTCATTGACTGCTCGTGCTCCACCTTTTTGGATGACAATGATGCACCTGGATCACCACGCCTAGTCGGCTTCACAGTTGTACCACACACTTGGCAGACGTTCCAGGGACTAGACGAGGATGTGTCTTGCAATGGGAGACAAAGGGAGGGCTTATGTCATCATTCTAACCCTTACAGATGGTTTACAGGCATTGTTGATCTACTTGGAGACCCGTGAGGATGTCATTGTGCCCCCACACCCACTTGAAGATACCACATGTGACTTACATGGATATCAAGGAGCCAACCCCTTGATCACTGTGTTTGGAGCCCATTCTCTCAATTTGGCACACTTTGGACTCCACTAGGCCTTCTCAATGGCCCAACGACTCATCATGTTTACTATTTTTCCCTCTTGAGAAGCTTATTTTTGTGTTATGGAGCTATCTTGGTTGGCTTGTCACCAAGGGATGTTATTATTGCACATTATTTTATCGTTTGGGACTTAATTAGGCCTAATTAGGCAAATCGAACTCTTTAGGAAGGATATAAATAGATAAGAGGCTCATTCATTCCTATCATCATCACTTGGATTGGATTAGTAGCTCTTGTGAGAATTTCGAATTCCCTTTTGGAGGATGAGTTTGGTTTCATGGATGAATTTTGATGTTTGGATACTATCTCTTGATCTTGGAGCTTCAAATTTTGTCTTGAATTGGTGATTGGATATACTCATTATACATGTAAGTGCTCCTTTTCATGTCTATATTTACATTTCTCTTGTCACATGAATAATATATGGGAAATCCGCTCTCTAGATCTGAAATTTCCCTTATTTTATGCGAAATTGTGGAATTTTTGGACTTATGAAGCATTGCATATGTTACATGTGTCATGTATGATGAATGAACATTCCTATAGGTTAAAATTCATTGATAATACCTTGATATGTCATCAATTCTTGCACATCGAAGTGTAAATTCCGTTGGTAGCCGAGTTCCTGCCCTAATTTGCCATATGAAGTTGCCTAAGGTCTCCTTGATTGGGTGAAAGCTTCTCCAAATATCAAAATCTCCTTGACTCCGTCTCTCCCAAGGCAAGGCACTAGTCTAGCCATTAGTGGTCACCTAAACAAATATTTTTCTCACCTTTCTCTTCTCTTTAGGCCTAACCCTAATAGGTCACCTAGGGCATCAAGCAAAATCTCTAGCAGCCATCCAAAATCCTTGAAGTTTGGTCCACTATTGCGCTAGGGTTTTCTCAAGAGGTCCTCCAACTTTGAGCCAAATCCGACAATGGAATCCCGAGATATTGCAAGCCATAGGATCATTTCTCTCCCTAGGTTTCTGTGTGTTAGTGTCCTCAATTGGATCATTTCCTTTGAAATTCAAGAGAAAAATTGTCCTTTGATCCTATTCTCCTCCCAAACCTGGTCAAACCCTTCTATTGTTGATCAACAACACATCCTTGACCTAGTTTGGGCCCACTTGGGTTCTTTGTGGTCCCACAACTTTGTAACTCACATTCCACAAGGATCACATAGAAGCTATTCCTCCTTTAGGATTCTCAGGTCTAGGGTACCTTTTGTTAAGGGATATTCTCCAACCCTAGGTCTTGGTATCCTCATAGCCCTTCTTAGAGAACTAATCACCTTGCTTTCAAAGCAAGAAAGCCAACTATTTGAGCTTGTCTTGTGAATAGGTTTTAGGAATCACCCCATACCCTCTCATTGATCCATCTATTCTTGTGATTCCTCTCATACCAAGACTCCTCCCATCGATCAAAGTCCGTAACGAGAAGGGAGCTTTAGCTGAGGTGACAGTGGGTTATCGCTCCATTGTTGCCACTTAGCCTAGTAGTAGCTCTATAGGATCCCCTCCTAGGACCCCTGCTAGTTTGAGAGGTAACAGGCCCCAAGTATGAAATTAGCACTCCTCAACCTCATATAAATCAGCATTCGTTAACCTCACTTGGAGACCCTCCATCACATCACACATCACATCAAAAGTGGTTTGTACATCTCTGAAATTCTAAGTCACCTGACATGGGGATTCAGGACACGTAGGATTCAAGATTCGTGGTGTCGGATTCGGACACGCTGACCCCCCGGAACAGGACACGTTATATATTATTTTACTAAAATATATAAAAAAAAAAAAAATATATATATAATATATAATACTATATATATATTATATATATATATATATACATATAGTATATATATATATCAAAAATTAGATTTATCATATTTTACACAATATTAATTAATGATACATTTATTGATTTCAACATGAACTTCTCTATAGCTATTAGCATGCAGAGTAATACAATTCAAATAAAATGCAGTACTGGTCACAAATGATAAATCTATAAAATTTAAATCATGATTCATAATTCATAACTGAAAGACAACTTACAACTACAAGATAGTAAGATAAACACCTGACAATTGTAGTTTTCTCATTAAGTCATCAAATCAAAATGTGTTACATAGGTAGTGT
Organism: Pinus taeda; assembly: GCA_000404065.3. Lineage (NCBI taxonomy): Eukaryota > Viridiplantae > Streptophyta > Pinopsida > Pinales > Pinaceae > Pinus > Pinus taeda. Next base: position 42,318 of record APFE030214549.1, read on the forward strand.
TGGTGCAATGCCAATGGCAAATAGAAATAGAAAATATAAAACAACTACATGTATACAAGCCTCAAGGCATCAATCAGAATCACTGTCCCCATCATCATGGTCCCCACTGCTCTCCTTTGCATCCTCCTCCTCCCCTGTATCCATAGTCGCCTCTACATTTGTTGGTATGGAGGTTGACCCCTCTAAGTCATCAAATCTAACAGGCTCTAGCACTGGATCATTGAGATCCATGTTGGCCAATGCCAACTCAACAGTGGTGCCCAGACCCATATCATTAGGAACAGTGTTACTTGGGAGCGGGAGCGAAAGCGGGGAGCAGGAGCGAAAACAGGAGCGGGAGCGACATATTCAGAAACTCTTGGTTTGGTGCTCTTGATTAAATACGAGTTCCATACCCTAATACATGACAAAATTCAATGGAAACATTGCAATCCCCCAATCCTAAAATCCTGAAAAACTGATAAGTCTGCTGGATTTTGAATGAAAACTAAAATTCTACTTTCTCCATATGAAATCCAACGAGGCTGGAACCACTCTCAAACATCCTGAGTCATTTCATGGTAATGTTAAAAATTTAAGTAAAAGGATGAAAATGAAGATTAAGGAGAATGTCACTTTTACTTTAAGAATTTAACATTACCATGAATAGCATATCAATACTAAGGCCTAGACTTGATCATTAAGCTGCCCCACTCACAAATTATTTGTTTCTTTCAAATGAGCAATTGAAAAACCAAAAAAAAACTTATAAAATCGTGCTGCCCCGGCCCACCACGATTTTTTCTTATAAATCAAAAAATCGCGATTTTTCCAGTAAAAATCGTAAAAAAAAAAATTAGGCGATTTTTTCATATAAAAATCGCGATTTGATCGGCGAAACGAAAAAATCGCGATTTTCACAACACTGATGTAA
>APFE030214549.1:43250-127985 GCA_000404065.3 Pinus taeda
TGCTGCATTTTGAATGAAATCTAAAATTCTACTTTCTCCATATGAAATCCAATGAAGCCGGAACCACTCTCAAACATCCTGAGTCATTTCATGGTAATGTTAAAAATTTAAGTAAAAGGATGAAAATGAAGATTAAGGAGAATGTCACTTTTACTTTAAGAATTTAACATTACCATGAATAGCATATCAATACTAGGGCCTAGACTTGATCATGAAGCTGCCAAAATGCTCTACTCGCTGCAACAACACAAATCACTTGCCAAATGAAAATATTAATGAGCAAACACGCCCTTTTCTTTCCTGCACTAAGCTTCGCGAGTCCTGGAAACCGGACACATGTCCTAAAATCGCGACACGCACCTAAAAATCGTGACACGCCCTCAGACACGACGTGTCCTATGATTTGGACACGAATCGGGACTGAATCGTGTCGGATTCGCCGGATTCGGGATTCACAGGGGGTTTAGGACGAATCCAGTGACTTAGCTAAAATTGCAGGAATAACTTCACACATAAGAAAGAGGAAGGATTTATGTTTTTGGCCGAGTTGACTTTTTGTTTTGGGATTGCGTTGACCAGTGTTAACTCTGTTTGACTTGGGCTTATTTGACTTGGGTTCACCGAATCTTTTTTTGTCTTGGGAGGCCACATTGGCTGAGGCTTTGATCGAAAATTTCTAGGCATGTTGATTGAGGTTGACCACAAGGTTGACTAGGGTTTGACCACAGATCTGACCTGAGAGTTTCTCTCTCCTTTGACCGAGATTTTGATACTGTTTTGATTGGATTTGACCGAGGAAAGAAGGATAAATTTATTGTTGGTTTGACCAAAGTTTTCGAAGTAGCTGGATCGTTGACATTGAATGGTTAGGGCAGTCCGTTGACTGTTATTGACTATTCCTCCATAGGCCAAAATTTTACAGACTGGTACCTTTGACCATAATTGACTTTATCTCTCATTATTGAATCATTTTTTATTGGTTGATTTGGAAAGTCAAGGCTTTGACTTTGATTGGTTGTTGGATGTATTGTTTGGACTATGTATCTCATGTTGAACATTGATTGACCAATAGAAGAAGAAGAATTGATCAAAGGGTTTTCCCCTTTGTGGGGTTTCTCCCTAGTCTTTGACCAAATCTATGTCTCATTGTGCTTGGCTATCTTCTATTGTGCATTTATTGTTCACTGTTTTATCTATAATTGTTTTACTGTTATTGGGGTGATTGAAATTGGAAGAAATTGTTTAAAGTGATTATAACATTATAGAACACTGTGGAAAATTAATAGTGGGGTGGTGTATGGAAGTCCCTATATTTATATGCGGGATGCAATCTTCATAAGGAGAGCCAACCACTACCACCTCGTCAAGGATGGAAAATCGTTCACCATCGACGCAAACAAAGACAAGTTGGAAAATTCACTGGTAAGTGCCAACCAAGCCAAGAAATTGATTAGTTCTAGCAAGAAGTATATTCTACCATTTTTAAGAGAAAATTAGTTTGTAGAAGAGTCAGTGAGAGCAAAAGCATCCCTAGAGGGGTGTGCTAAGAAACAGAAACAACAACTGAAAAAGTTGCTATATACATATAGGTATGTTTTCTAAGAGCCTAAAGGGCTACCAAGCAAGAGGGAAGCGGAGCACAAGATCTAGATATTGTCAAACTCCCCATTGCCACACATTGGGTTATATAGGCAGCCTGTTACAGAAACAACTAAGGGGAAGAGATAGTTGCAACAACTACTGGAACCAAGTGACATTTGACTGACTATATCATCATGTGGGTCACCTAGCATCACTATGCCAAAAAAGGATGGGACTTGGAGATGTGTATAGTTTACAGCAGTGTTGTTAAAAGCGCGTTTTAATCGCGCTTTTTTCCCCATGGCGCTTAAAACGCGCGTTTTATACGAAAAAAGCGCGGAAAATTTTTTTGCCGCTTTTTTCCGAAAAAAGCGCGCTTTTTTGAAAAAAGCCCGCTTTTTTCAGAAAAAAGCTCGGGATGTCTGGGCAGCGGGATTTTTGAAAAAAATTTAAAAAAAAAATGAATATTTTTGTACCAAACGATTTTTTCCCACTTTTTTCCGTTTTTTTCCCGATTTTTCCGCTTTTTTCCGCTTCATTCCCCGCGCCGATTTAATCCCGCTCGCGCTTTTAACAACATTGGTTTACAGAGCGTTAAACGAGATTATGCTCAAGAATAGGTACCCATTGTCCAAAATAGATGATTTGCAGGATCAATTGCAGCAAGTGAAATACTTCACCAAGCTAGACTTTAGGTTTGAATATCGCCAAGTTCGAGTCAAAGAAGAAGATACCTAGAAGACATCCTTCAAAACAAAGGAAGGTTTGTATGAATGGTCAGTCATGCTATTTGGCCCATGCAATGCACCAGCTACGTTTATGAAGTTAATGAATCATATATTGTGTCCTTTTATAGATTCATTCGTTATTGTCTATTTGGATGATATACTAGTATACAATGCTACCTAGGAGGAGCACATCTCACATTTGACATAGGTGCTAGAGACATTAAAGAAGCACTATCTACTAGCAAATCTCAAGAAGTGTGAGTTCACACAGCAGTGTTTGGTATCTCTGTGTATGTGAAAGGTGTAGGAGAGTTGAAGATAGATCTTGCCAAATTGGAGGCCATCATGAAATGGTTGGTGCTTACTACTGTTTTGAGGTTAGGAGTTTCATTGGGGCAACACAGTACCTAAGGAAATTCATGGCCTCATTTTTGGTGGTAGTAGCACCACTCCACGCCATAACATCAAGTGTCAAGAGTTTCCAGTGGGGAAAGGGTTAGGAGTTTCATTGGGGCAACATAGTACCTGAGGAAATTCATAGCCTCGTTTTCAGCAGTAGTAGCACCACTCCACGCCATAATATTAAGTCAAAATTGAATTATTAAGATTGATTAATGATAAGTTAAGTGATTTTCCAACATCTATACTTGATTACCAATTGATGCAAGGTGATTTACTATTTTTGGAAAGTCATGTTTGAGATGCTAGACATGACTTTTTAATTTTATAAAGTCACTGCTTTTTAATTTTATAAAGTCACTGCATAATTGTCAGAAATGAGATTTTATTTAAGGAAATTCATCCCTAGTTGCCAATTTTTAACAGAGCTTCTCACTATAAATGGGCACATTAGTTTACATGTTATGACAATCTGCCTCTATGCCGCATCTAACACTAGTTTTTGGGCAATATGTGCACCATAGCCTGCTAGAGTCTCTTACAGTAAGTTACTGTAAGTAGGTGCAGTGATTCCATCCAATGTGTTCTACTATGTGCCACCATGGCACATTTAACAGCACCTCCAGCAATCATAGTACTTAAGATTGATTATTGTAAAAAATAAACAAATATAGAGATATAGATATATATGCATGCATGCATGTATCCCCCTTATGTTAGGGATAGGGATCATGATATACTATTTAAATGGTGATAAATAGTAGCAATAAACAATAGTGGGCTTAGTAATTGTCCAGACAGGGAATAAGCAAAAAAGAAAATTGCAAGCTAAAATCGATGTTCTTTCGCATGTTAGCATAAAGTAACTAATTGTAAGGTAATTATTCACTGCCTTTTCTAATCTTAAGCATCATAGCACAAGTTGAAAAAATGATGTAAGAAATAAAATGCCAGTGATAACACACACAAACAACAGTGAAAAGGTTATAAAGCATGTCACATCAAAGCAAATATTACCTAGCTGCATCCTCAAGGTTGGTGTATTCACGAACAACAAGTGGTGAAGGCGTCATCACCTCAGCAACAATCTTCCCATTAGTTTTGTTTAGCAATTTCTGTAATTCATTGAAAGCCTTCCATACAAGACACACAACGGTCACTAACAGTAGATGTTCCAAAGATGGAAAACTGCTAGATTCTTTTTACATGAAACAACATATAACCAATCATGTCCCTATACCAAACATGTCCTAAACTGGAAACAGTCAAGAACATAATATATCTGTCCCTTTATTCCTGTTGTTCAATTATTTTCAAATTTTCTCAATGGTATTTAACTGTGTTCCATATGATAGCCTAATTCAAAATACCATCAAAGGATATGCATGAACATACAAAAAATCAACCAAGGCAAAGCTTCCATTTCTGTGATTATAGACTCACCCAGCTACCTGGGAAAAATAGAATAAATGTAACAAAATTGCCACACTTCAAACAAGAAAGGAATGAATTAACGTTAAACGCCAGGAATAGTAATTTTCAAAATGCAAAGATTTCTGGTATATTAATTTATCAAACTATCAGCCACTTACATGTTTGAAATGAGATACAATCAACAAAGTCAAATTCATTAAGAGGCCATGTTACGTTCAAAATCTGCACTTCAAAAGAAAGTTTAATCATCAAGTACAGACCCTAGTGCAAGTTGAGGACATCACCAATATTACCTCAGCAATTGTCCTCCTCACTTTAAGTCAACTCTCCAACAACACACTGGGGGATTACCTTAGATCAAATCACTAATGTGTCCATTAAAGATCTGAAGATCAGACTAGTGACTTGGATTTTTAGAATTTTCAAATAAAAATTTGGTGTAATTGAAGAGGACAAGTGCATTATCCTGTGGCTTCAGAATCTGGGACCAAAATGACAAATCAGCCTTGAAAGGAATGGAGAAATCAGCAAGATTACCATCAATAAACCATACCAATCACATCAGTTAAATTAATGTGCACAAAATGAAACTCTCATTTAGATATATATTCACCTCCAGTCAACTACTGTACTGTACAACTATAAATGCAAAAGAGAACAGCAAGATACCCTTGAAAGATGAATTAACAGCCAGCAATTTCTCTATTAACAGAGATGATTACATCAAAATATGAGAGTATCATATGATCACAGCCAAAGCCTTCTTCCTTCACCAGAAACAGCACCCAAAATGAGCAAAATACCTCTGGACAAGAAGGTGTTGAAGAAAAGTGTAACTAGGTTCAGTACTTGTAAATGTAATTTTGATCTTTGTACTTATTAAGAAAAAGAAATATTATTTTTGTAAATTATTCGAATGAGTTTCTTGCTCATTCCATAGGTCAAGGAAAGTCAAAGAATCAAAGTCATGTTAAATAGCTCTTCTTGAGCATGAATATGGGTCAACCTAGTGTCAAGTAGCCCACTAAGACAAGCACCATCCTCCAAAGAAGAAGACTACCAGCAAAACAATGAAGAGATCAGCTAAGTCGGCCTCAAAGTATATACAAATGACATGTCAGCTCAACAAGAGAGACACATCAGTTCACATTGACATGTCAGCTTATTATGGAGCCATAACACCTATAAATAGGCGGCTAGAGTCACCACAGAAACATAGAATTTCGGATAAGGATCTCTGCAACTTCAGAGGTACAGGAACTCGGATTTTGGATGGGTACAGGACTGTCTATCTTCGCATAAGGCTCAGACTTCAGATGGCATCACTGTAGCTTCAGATGAGTGCTACAGAAATAGTAACATTCTCAGCATAAGTATGATGATTAGGGTTTCGGTGCAAGAGGGGAACACTTTGTCTCATCATTCTAGACAGTATAATCTTGGCATAGCAGTGATGACAAGAATCTGACATCCCACATCAGTCTACACAGTCTCGGCATAATTTGGAAAAGAAGGTCCTACAGTAACACTCTCTGCAGTCATGATCATAAGCATAGATATGATCTCAATGGAGACTCTGTCACAAGGTTATGATCACAACGAAGGAGCAGCAGTCATGACCTCAGTGGGCCTAGGTGCAGACCTTAAGAAGATCTTGGTGGTACAGTTAAGACCTCGATGAAAGTGCAAAGATGTTGCAGCAGCAGTGAAGATCTTGATGATGACCACAGTGGTGCAGCAATGATGATTATCTCAACAGTGACAATGAAGAGGATTGGTGTCTTGGTCTTGGAGTGGCATAGTAAGTCAATGGTCATGATCTTGGTGTTCGTCAATTGGAATCTCTATAAGAAGAATTATGTGCTGGTTTTCCTCTCCAAGAGGGAGAGGTTTTGGCTCTGGCCGAATGCCAACATCTTGTGCTCTTGTCTCTTTGTTTTTGGTAGAAGAAACACACTCTAATAATGTCAAAAAGAAGATTGTGCTAATAAGAAAATTAAAAATGCCTCACAAATAGTTATCAAGTCAAGAAGAATCTCATTAACTACATGTGCCCTAGATTCTTCAACATGGTATCAGAGCTAAGGCGCTAAAGTCTAAGGAAGGAGAGAAAAGAGACATTCAAGCATCAAGTTTGCATCTAAGCGAATCAAAAGATGAGTTTGAAAAGATGTACAGTGTTGTATCTCATCCTCATATCAAGGAACAGTCTCAGATATCATAGTCTTGTTGGCAATCACAGTTTCGGGTTCATACTCCAAAACTCAAATCTATGTCACAAATGCTGAAAGCAACCATGATATTACAAAACCATAGATCGATCATCCTCTGCAATCTAGGATCTGCAATTCTCAGGTGTACTTCACAGTCTCGGTGCTTCCAATGATGAAGAGCTCGATGTAACAATAAATGATACTTCACAATAATGCTACATGATCTCAGTACACAGGGATGCTTTATGTCTCGGGCTCACAGTGATATTCTATACTACTACATGGTTTAGGGATGCCAATACTGCAAGAACAATAATAGTCTCAGATCTCCTCAAGAAGAATTCAAATCGGTGGCATTATAATCTCACTTCGTGGTGTCAAGATTACAGAACCTCCTCAATACAAATATCTCACACAGTTCAATTTCTCATACTTACAATATATCTTGGTTTTGCAGCATGCAGTCCTGGTGACATCACAGTATGCTGAGTGTTGCATACTACCTCAGTAAAGTCACAGTTTGGAGATAATGTTGCTAAGCAAAACTAGGATAAATCTACTTGGGCTAAAAAGTGTTAGCTCCTCTATTCTGGGCAAGCAGTGCTAAGTCTCACTGCCATAAAGAGATGATCAGTATCTACACACTGCTGCTAATACTCCAGTCTATTTATGTGTCAGCAATACAGTACCATATATCAATAATCATAAAGACCTGATAAGGAGTCAAAGTGCCTTAGAAGTTAAGAAGATGAAGCAGTTTTGAACATCATAATAACATATAGGCTGGAGCAGTTTTTCATTTTGTCATGCTTGGCACTGGACAGTGCAAGGAGTCTTAGTAAGAGGTTTTTCAATAATGCTCTAGCAAGAATCTCATTCAAAGAAGCATCAAGATAAGGATCTCCTCTTCATGTGCCAAGTAAGTATCTTTCATGGTTATGATCTATCTTTGATTTAAAATTTAAATGACTTCGTTGTACAAATCGATATGCTGGTGCTTGTATAAGGAGGATAGTTTCAGTCTTTATAGATAGGTGAAGTCATTGAAATAGGTTTTCTTTGAATTCATGAGAATAAACTTTTAAATTCCTCTCACATAGATAATATTGGAGACTTAAAAGAAGCTGGAAGAAGAAAAGATGGTCCTTAAAGAACAATATCAAATAGAGGAGAAAAAGTAAATTCATGCTACTCGTTAGGATGGAAGGAGCTGAATGGATTCCATAATAAGAGGAAGTAGCATTCTTTAAGTTAGCCTCTCTCTATAAAGTCTCTTTCTGGGCTCCTAGATCCTGCATAGAATGTGACTACAATATGTTATAGGATGTGGTGTAACATTATGTAAGTATTAGAAACAAGATCACGTGACATGATCATGAGGGTGACTCTGATCACAAGGATAAGTAAGATACCTTTGTCAACAACTTAGGGTTTCTATGAAAGAAGGCAAGTTGTGGGCAACAACTTTGCAGAACTCAAACATTTGAAGAATGTTCATCATGCAACAAAAGGGAAATATCTGTTGGATAGGGATCTTTAAGATCCTCAAGATTCTCTGATGGAATCTTCACTAGAAGATTCACTGATCTAGTGGTGAAGCAAGTGTTTAAATAGAAACTCCAATCTGTGGAGCTCATGAATAATGATATGATAACGTAAGAGCAGTTCAAGGGATTGAAGATCTTTCAATCAAGGAAGCTGCTAAAAGAAGCCTGGAAAACCTAAAGGTAAAATGAGGTATGTATACTCGTATTTAAGTTTTATAATGTCATGTTGTATGGTTGCAGATCAATACTTCTATCTTGAGAAGCATGATTGAAAGAAAAGGATCTCCTCCTCTGAAAGGATGCAGAAAGACATAAGTCACACAAGAATAAATCAACATAATATGTCCTCATATGAAATATGAGGTGGTCGACTCCAGTTACATAACTCTGATTCGAAAACTTGAAGAGGCACCTGGGAGTGGAATGTGTAAAGAAGGAAAAGATCGTGTGATATGCAACCCTGATGAAGGCAATCAACATCCAAAAAGATCAAGAAGACTTCACTAGAAAATCTCCCAGAAATATATGAAGACTCTGATGGAAAAGATGTAGACCTTTGACAATGGATATCTTTGGGAGATGTGTCAACATGAATGCAGGATGTTGATACCTACAGAAAGATGTCATGATGAAGAGCCACCTAGTAAGGTATGATTTGATTTAATGATATATTTGATTTCTTGAATAATATCTGGATAAGTTCATGCAGGGCTACTTACAAGTACAACTAGCATTCATGTGATGAATGGAAGAAGCATGATGAGAAAGAAGTAGTCATATGATGAAGGTTCCAGATATGAAGAAGGCCACTTCCATGAAAAAGGAATGACATGACGAACTAAGGAGGAAAGTGATCGATCATTGTTGCCCTCAAGAAAGAAGCTAAACTAACTTTCATGACATCAAGGAGAAAAGTTGATCAAGTAGCTAAAGGACCACGAAGAAGAAGTTGTTGATGTATAGAAGAGTCCCTACTAAAAGGGAGCTCTGATAGGTCTTTGATCAAGTGCAGTTGGTTTTTCTATCTCATGCTCATGCACTAGACCAGGACTAAACAGCCGTAAGTCCTAGGTGAAAGCACAAATGAAGGGAAATGTAGACACATGATAGACACACATCCTTGTCTTCCACCTGGAAGAAGAATGGAGGGATTGGGTAATCATCTGGCATCTGATGCTCTTTGAGGATGTGTAGGGCATCCAAGATAAGAGTAGGCAAGAGGACCAATATTCTTTGAGGGTTGGGAACCCAAGATAAGAATAGTCCTAGAAGGTCATACTCAGTGAACACCCAGGTGGGTATGTACCTTGAGAGACAATGATAAAGGTGTTTATAAATCATTGGTCTTGCCAACATTATGCTTTGATCTTATGAGAGATAGAGTTGTTAGTCAAGGCCTTGCTATAAACAATGTTGGTCACTATGATGTTATAACAGATGGGTTACCAATCCGATTCTTCTTATGAGAAATTCTTCGGATTGCGAATGACCAAGTACCATTGTAAATGCCTCCCAAGTTAAGAGGGAGTGTTGAAGAAAAGTGTAACTAGGTTTGGTATTTGTAAATGTAATTTTGATCTTTGTACTTATCAAGAAAAAGAAATATTATTTTTGTAAATTATTCGAATGAGTTTCTTGCTCATTCCGTAGGTCTAGGAAAGTCAAAGAATCAAAGTCATGTTAAAGAGCTCTTCTTGAGCATGAATATGGATCAACCTAGTGTCAAATAGCCCTCCAAGACAAGCACCATCCTCCAAAGAAGAAGATTGCCAGCAAAACGATGAAGAGATTAGTTAAGTCAGCCTCAAAGTATATACAAATGACATGTCAGCTCAATAAAAGAGACACATCAATTCACATTGACATGTCGACATATTATGGAGGCATAACACCTATAAATAGGTGACTAGAGTCACCACAGAAACATAGAATTTCAGATAAGTATCTTTGCAACTTCAGAGGTACAAGAACTTGGATTTCGGATGGGTACAGGATTGTCTATCTTTGCATAAGGCTCAGACTTCAAATCGCATCACTGTAGCTTCAGATGAGTGCTACAGAAATAGTAACATTCTTGGCATAAGTATGATGATAAGGGTTTCGGTACAAGAGGGGAACACTTTGTCTCATCATTCTAGACAATATCTTGGCATAGCAGTGATGACAAGAATCTCAAAGATCCCACATCAGTCTACACAGTCTTGGCATAATTCGGAAAAGAAGGTCCTATAGTAACACTCTCTATAGTCATGATCATAAGCATAGATATGATCTCAAAGGAGACTTTGTCACAAGGTTATGATCACAACGAAGGAGCAACAGTCATGACCTCAGTGGGCCTAGGTGCAAACCTTAAGAAGATCTCGGTGGTACAGTTAAGACCTCGATGAAAGTGCAAAGATGTTGCAGCAGTGAAGATCTTGATGATGACCTCAATGGTGCATCAATGATGATTATCTCAACGGTGACAAAGAAGAGGATTGGTGTCTTAGTCTTGGAGTGGCATAGTAAGTCAAGGGTCATGGTCTTGGTGTTCGTCAATTGGAATCTCTATAAGAAGAATTATGTGTGGGTTTTCCTCTCCAAGAGGGAGAGGTTTTGGCCCTGGCAGAATGCCAACATCTTGTGTTCTTGTCTCTTTGTTTTTGGTAGTTATTTGATAAAATAAGAAACACACACTCTAATAATGTCAAAGAGAAGATTGTGCTAATAAGAAAATTAAAAATGCCTCACAATTAGTTATCAAGTCAAGAAGAATCTCATTAACTACATGTGCCCTAGATTCTTCAACAGAAGGGAACACCGACAGAGTATAATGGAAGCCTCGCACATCAATCCAACCTACAGAAAAGTAGAAGAATATGGAAGCATAAATCGTTCATGAGACCTTTCTCACTTCCCAATAAAGAACCTTGTATTTGGCCTACAAGGGGTTTTCTCCTCCACCTCAATCCAATTTGCAAACGAGAAGTCTCCATCTTTATAACATTTCTCCTAAACAACTTTCCAATCAAATATATTTTAGAGAGGTTTAGATCCACTTTTCCCTCATTATTTTATTAAAAAAAATCCCTTAGAAGCCTCTTTTGATGGATTTCTCCTCTCGTAAGATGACTTTGCCATGATTTTAGTAGTCGAAACAATCCATTGTTTCGATGTGTCAACATCGCATCTTCAATTCTTCTATTGATTCCTCAATATGTGTGCCAAGAAATCAAATATAAACCCTTTAAATGGAGTGCACTATTGCTTTGTTTAGAAGGTTGTTGAATATCCATACAACTCACTATGGTCAATACACATAGGACAAAGGCCCACTGTCACCTCTGCCTAAGAACCCACTCTTTAAGTACCAAATCCTACCACAAGGCTAAGGGAAGATACTCCCTCAAAATCTAGCAGGTCTTGTGAGAGCGCTCACAAGAAAAGAAGTAAACCAAGGGACAACAATGAGATGGAGGCCCACTGTCACCACAACACTCCACCTCTTGCTCCTTTGTGGATTTTCACCACAAGGGAGGCTTCCCAGTATAAGTCACCAAATAGGTATTCTAAGGATATGGTTTAAGGTGACAGATAGATCAACACAATAAGGGCACTCAAACTAAGGACAAGGCTCAATCCAATAGGACAAAAATAGCATGCTCTTTAAGAGGCCTATCAAAGGCACTTATGACCTAGGGTTGAAGGATTATTCAATGATAATGGTTTACCAAGATGCATAAGGCCAAGAAAAGGCTTGTAAAAAATTATATGATCAACAAAGGAGCCACAAGCCTTCAACAAGCTCTAAGTTGAAGCCTTGGTGATGATTTAGGGTTTCCTAGGGTAAAATTACTTAATTACTTAGGGCTTGTGACATCAGCCCTAAGGAGGCAAATTTAACCATCTAAAAGGCTAGATTTTGATGCAATGAGACTCAATCCACATGTATGGATTCACAACAAGCCAAGGCACTCTTAGTTGAATTCAACCCTATGCCCTAACCTAACAACTTGCCTTGAAGCGCTGAATATGTAATAAAGGGAGAGAAATAGGTTTAAAAGGATTTTCGATGAGGTATGATCACCTTGTGGAAGTCAGTGCTTATTCCCTGGGTGATGAAGTCTAAGGGAGATCTACTTATGGAGATATGAAAATCTAAAAGGGAGTAAGGGCAAGAAAAACCCTAGTTTTTCAAAACCCTATTTACCACTTTATGAGGAGATAAAATCATGAGGAAAGCTTACTTAAAGATCCTCAAGGGATGTCATACATTCTCTAGCTAAAACATGAAATATTTAACCAAAATTCCATAGAAATATATTCAATTTAACAAGAACATAGAAACTCTAGCAAAAGTGATTCCATGTAATAAACATCAAAAAGATAACCAACAATTGAGATATTCACAAGATATGCATGAACAAGTCCTTTAGTATCACAAAGTGATGTCTCCATAATAAGAGTTGGTCTCCAAAAGCAAAGTTATCAACAAATATCACATCTCCACAAGAATACAAAGCTACAAAGTACAGACACATTCACTGAAATTCCAGTTATCAACAAATATCACATCTCCACAAGAATACAAAGCTACAAACTGGCCTAAGAGAAAGGGACAGTTTTCTTGCTCTTAGTTGACAGCTAGCAAGCTACACAAAGTTTGGGATAAATTCCGGTCTTGAGCTACTAAGTCCCTGTCAAAGGTTGTGAGAGAGAAACCCCTTGCATAAGTTGTTATATCTTTGTAAAACAAACCTCAATGATTAAGGATTAGACCAAAGAAACGATCCACAATCTATATATATAATCTACAATGACCAATTCAAAGAATAGGAGTATAACTCCTCTCTTTGATTAGCCAATAAAATGCTCTTATCTTAGCGGATGTATATCAGTAGAAGCACAAAATTTTGGTGAAAATAATTTAAAGTAGATTTTATCACAAGTCAAGGCCTAGAGAATCCCTGCACAACAAATCGAATGATAAGGCCTTCAAAAAACAACATGTAGGTTCTTTCATTTCTATACTCAAGAGTGGGCTAATTCAACCGATAATGTCCCCTCACGCTTGAGATTTGACTCAAACAAATTTCTACACAACTTCAACATAAATTGTTAGATCCATTGGAGTTAGATGATACAATGAAATAGGAAACTCTAGAAATTTAGCCGAATCAATTCAAGATTCTCCATGTCACATTCTGGTTCCATCTTGAAAGCAATACCTTGTTCTGTCAACTTCATGAGTTCCTTTTGAATCATCAAAAGTATGAGGTCTTCTATAGTCATGAGATTCCTATATCCTTCACAAATCTGGAATAACCCTTCCAACTATGGAAAATGTGAGAGAATCTTCTCGAGTCTTGTTAGTGTGAGCTAGCTCTTGATTTCTTTAATGAATGCATACTGCTTTCTCCTCCTATATTCAGGAACGTCCTTTTGTTTTGCTATGTCCTTTTGTTTCTTCCATTTATTTTCAGAGTCTTGCCACTGACTTGCAAAAGTCTGCTTCCTAATACACTGAAATGCTCTTCCACTAGTCATCGTCTATGTATAGTAGTATTCTTTGATGTATAAGTTTGAATCAGCTTCATGGGAATTTGGAGCGGACGTCTAATCAGAAGTTTAACCATTTTGAGGAAGAATCTTCATGAGATTTCTAACATGCTGCAAGCCAGATTTTTGTCTTTACAACAACAGGTAGACTTCTTCTTTGTTTTGTTCTCCTTCTATCTATCAAAGTCCTGGCCGCCTTTATCATATTCCTGTAATCCTTACTTCCTTTGAGAAAAATGTTAGTTTCCTCTGGATCTTCATGACGAGACTGTCTTCCTATTCTTGGAGACAAAAGAGTTTCTACCATGCAACTGCTTTCTTCAATCAATAGATATTTCTACTAGGCCTTTTTACAGTCAACAAGGCTATTATTCAAACGATCAACTCTTTCTATAGATGACCAAGAGCTCCTTCTTAAATTTTTAATCCCCTTGAACAAATCTAGACAAACTTCTATTTGTGAATCCCAAACATGCTAGCTCATAAATCACTTATCTTATCCTTAACAAGTTCTATTCAGACTATCATCTTCTTAAACATAACAGTGAAAAGTAAAACTTTTACTTCCAACTTGGTGCAAGAGTGGATGTATGATTATTGCTATGTGCACCAACCATATTCTTCATTATCTTCAGTAGTGGAGATCCTTGTGCTTTTTGTCCTTCGATTTCTTCGGAGCTTCTTCATCTTCAGCTATTGATGCTTTATGTTTTTCCTTCCTCTTATTGTTCTTAGGGTTCTTAGGACAATCTTTCTTGTAATGTCCATATTCATGACATCCATAGCATTGGACTTTGTGTTGATGAAAGTGTAACTAGGTTCAGTCTTCATGGCATTGTAATTATGATTTTTAAGAAAATGAATTTATCATTATGCCTTGTTGCATGGGTTTCATGAGCAAGAGGTTTATTTTATAGATGGCTCCCATTGAGAGCCTTAGGATTTATTATTAAAGAGTCAAAGTCATGAAGAGTTCTTCTTGATCATTTATGTAATGTATATGAGTCAACCTAGAGTCTATATCAGCCCTCCAAGACAAGCACAATCCTCTTGAAGAAGGCAGCAAACTAAACGATCAAGAGCAGTCATGTCGGCCTCAAAATATATATAACTGTTAAGTCGGCTCATAATAGAGACACATTAGTTCACACTGACAGCTCGGCTAAATATGGAAGGCAAACCACTATATATACCCAGCTAGGGTATCCACAAAACATAGGCAAAGAACTCGGACTTGTCTGAAATTTTCGGGATTCTGTCACAGGGTAATTCTCGATAAGCACAATGGAGTACAGGAACTCGGATTCTCTAAATTAATACATATGAATACAGGGGTCTGAAATACGCATGACAAGAGGACGCAATCTTGGGTACCTCTGAGTAATTACAGTCTCGGTGTAATGATTATCTTGGTGCAATAAAAGGAACACAGTCACTGTGTAAGATACTCTTGGCATGATCACGGTTATAGTCTTGGCATACTTGTGGATGTAGAGATACAATCTCGGCATACTTATAATGAAGAAGATTTACGCAATATCTCAGTCAAAGTCTCGGAATAACTGTAAGGAAGAAATCTTGGTGATCAAAACAGAGACATACCCTGTCTCGGCATTCTTTCTGAACATATAATTGTGATCACTGTAATAACTGTCTTGGCATAATTGTAATCACTGTCTTATTGACTTAGCATGATTGAAAACGATCACACAAAAGCACACATAGTATCGGCATACTTGTTATGAAGAGGATCATACACTCTCGGCATAAGTATAAGGATCTCAGTTATTTTCTATCTCGACATGCAAGTAATTGTGCAAATACAGTGATGATCCTTATGAAGGCAGAGCTACAAGATCATAATCTCAAAAAAATGTAGAGTGTTGATTTTGGTGATGATGCTGCTATCATGACCTCAGTGAAGCAATAAAGTTATAACAGCAGTAATGATGATGATCTCAACAGTGACAAAGAAGAGGATTGGTGTCTTGGTCTTGGAGTGGCTTAGTAGGTCAAAGGTCATGGTCTTGGTATTAGTCAATTGGAATGTCTATAAGAAGAATTTTGTTCAGGTTTTCCTCTCAAAGAGTGAGAGCTTTTAGCCCTGACAGAAAGCCAACATCATGTGTTCTTGTCTCTTTTGTTTTGATAGCTATTTGATGAACTAAGCAGACATACTCTAATAATAAGGAAAGATTGTACTAATAAGAAAAGTTAAAAGAACCTCACAAATAGTTATCAGGCGAAGAAGAATCTTATTAGCCTAATCAAGCCCTAGATTCTTCGACATGGTATCAGAGCTATGGTTACAATCTAAGTCAAAGGAAGGGCAGAAAAGAGACATTCAAGGATCAAGTTTCTAGCAAGGCACCAAAGCAAGTTGAAGAATATCAAGATCTGCATTGAAGAAACAAACCCTGATCTTGATCAAACCCTAGCAATCTACAACAACAGTCTACAACAGCGGTCTACAACAGTAAGGATTTTGGAAAACAACAGCGAAAAGATGAAGCATTCAGAACTCGGGTACATAGAAACAGTTTTGGTACCTCCCACAAGATTTGTCCTCTCAAATCACTGATGCTGCATACTGCAAGATTTGAAGCAATACAATGCCATCTCAAATCAAGCAAGGATCATCTCCTTACCCTAGAAGAAGATCATTCCAGAGGAAGCATCAAAGCATCTTCTTCATTTATCATCAAAATGATCAAGTAGAAGAGTTCATCTTCACTTATCAAGTATCTTTCATCTTATAATCAATTTGGTAAAATGACTTCATGATTGCAAGGAGATCTATAGGTTGATGGGTCATCAAAATTCCTTGCATGAAATAAGGAGGATTGGCATAATCCTCATAGATAAGAGAAGTCAGTGAACATACCAAGGAAAAAGGTCTCCTTTAAATTCATGGGAAGGAAATTCTTAAGATCCTCTCATCCCTATGTAGCAAGGAAGGAGACACAAAAAGGATATATGAAATAGTAGAAGATATACTTTCTGAAATACAGTAAATAAGGTCATAATCACCTAGACCTGATCTACACAAAATAATTGAAGGTATCAAAGAATGAAAAAATATCTTCATGAGATCTCAACTAGAAGATCTAAGAAAGATGATAAAAAGATAATCATCTTTGTTCTTAAATGCACTAACTATGAGCAAGGTGACAACTGTCCTTGGGACAAGAAGGTTACCTCATTCAACAATTTGTGGTCTCTATGCTATTTAGAGAAAGACAAGCTGCGGGCAAAAGTCTTGAAGGTTAAAGAACTCAAACATCTGCAAAAAGGAAAGGAAGTTTGATTTAGCTAAGATTCAATACTATGAAAAGATTATGGAAAGAAAGCTCATATCGTCGGAAAGATGGAGGACGCAGAAGAAAGGGGCCAAGGAAAGAGGGAGCAACTGATCTCTACTATGATTAAGATGGTATCATCAGAAAATGGTCCTATCATAGGCTCCTAAATCTTTTGTTATAGATATGACCATGATAATAAGATGCATCGTGGCATCATGAAAACATTAGAAGCAAGAGCTAGTGGCATCACCATGGGAATCATGAAGGACAAAATCCATGGCAGTCAAACATGAAGGATATAGCTCTTGGGAATCTCATTGAACATTGAAGGAAAGGAAGAAAGTCATCTAGGACAAGGTTCATCATACAAAAAGTCAAAAAGGAAACATTTACCAAATGGGGATATGCAAGATCCTCAAAGTTCTCTGATGGTATCTTCATCGAAGGGTTCACTAATATAGAGAGGAAGCAAGTGTTTCATCAGGAACTCCAACATATGGAATTCATGGGATGATGGTGTGATGACATGAAGCAGATAAAGGGATTGAAGATCTTTTTCAATCAAGGAAGTTGTTGGAAGAAGCCTAGATGACCTAAAGATAAAATAAGGTATGTATGCTTGTATTTAATATTATAATGTCATGTCATATGGTTGCAGGTAACATGGATCATTACCTCTATCTTGAGAAGCATGATCAAGAGAAAAAGGATATTCTCCTCTGAAAGGATGCAAGAAGGCATAAGTCACACTAGATGAAATTAACATAAGTTGACTAAAAAACTCTGATTGAAAGCTCCTGGAAATGGAATGTGCGAGGAAAGAAGATATCGTGAGATATGCAACCATGATGAAGGCGATCAACATCCAAAATACCAAGAAGATTTGACTAGGAAATCTCCCAGAAAGATATGAAGACTCTAATGAAAGTCTGAAAAAGATAAAGACACTTGACAATGGATATCTTTGAGAGATGTGTCAACATGTATGCGGGATGTTGATACCTATAGGAAGATGTCATGATGAAGAGCCATCTCGAAAGGTACAATTTCATTTAATGTTATGTTTTGATTTCTTGAATAATATTTGGATGAGTTCATGCAGGGCTACTAGCACAAGAGTTGTAAGTACAAGTACAACTAGCATTCATGTGGTGGATGGATATTCCTGAAAGAAACATGATGAGGAAGAAATAGCCATATGACAAAGGTTCCAAATATGAAGAAGGCCACTTTCCAAGAAGAAAGGAATGACATGACAAACCAAGTGTTGATTTTGGGTAGCATCAGATGTACTCTAACACTGAAATTTGGTGGAGGTGCTAGAACACATAGGATCTCCAGAACCTAAAAATCGTTCGGAAAAATTCCACCCGGATGAGGAGTTATTAGTATAATTAATATTTTTAATGGGTTCCTAAGTCTGAACTTAGGAAAATAAAAATATTAATGTGTATTAATAAAAATATGGGTGAGAAGATTCTAAGTGACGAGGATCAAGCATGTTTTAATCTTAGCAGTTGATTAGAGATTATATCACGGTCGTTGATTCATCAACAGGAAAAGTATAAGAGGAGGCTTGAGGGTCAGTTGGAGATACACAAAGAGATCAAAGAGTTCGATTTTTCTGGGGCATGGTTTGCTGAGAAAGTTGAGCTAAGTGATCTAAGTTGCAGTGAGAGGGGCAGTTCGAAAGAGGGACTTCAATCCAAGGCGGACAATACATAGCAAAGAGGCAGAGCAGTAGTAGGAGAGACAGCACAACTCCAAAGAGGGTGACGTAGAATCTAGAGGGGCTAACGCAATCCCTTAGAGGCAACATTGGGGTTTTCTATGGGGCAAAGAGAGCAGTAGTTCAGCATATCGACTTCTAAGCAAGGGAGGCTCACTGGGAGGGTGACGCAGTGCTAGCGCAGAGCTTGGAGCAGCCAATGCTGCCCAGCACTGGGAACATCAGTTGTCATCTGTGGGGATTGATCATCCACTTGATGGAATTGTCAAAATATTTATCTCCGGATAGAGGTACTTCTGCCAGGTTTATTCTTCGTTGGGTGAGTCAAATTTGGCACCCTAGTTGTATTTAGAAATTTGCTTAATAATATAAACCCTCTATATGTAGCACTAGCTTTCCCGAATTGGGTTTTTTCGGGGACAATTGTCCAAAAAATAATGATGTCCCTTGTGTCATTGTCTCAATTTACTTCAGTTCATGATCTATATGTATGTGTAGTCTGCAATAGTGTTTTCATCGATGTTTAAATAATTAAAAAACTCGTTGATTGTAAAAACAAGTAGGGGATGGTAAACCAGTGATTGTAGTAGGATTTATAATGTGTAGATTCAGAAATTTTCACATGGTATCAGAGCATTGCAAATCATAGGAGACTGAATACACCAGCGGAGAAGATCCAGAGAATTTGCTGCAGAGAAGCAGTTGTCCCAAGTGATAGCGTTGTTTCAGAGGTAGATGAGCCGCTGCAGCAGTGACGTAGAGCCAGAGGAGTAACGCAGAGGCTCACGCAGTGCCTGCGTCAGCATTTCGAGCTTGCAGAGGGTGACGCAGACCGAGAGAGGAGCCCACACAATGACTGCATCAGCTCTTTGGGCCAACGCAAAGCATGAGAGGTTCGAATCAGTCAGTTGCCAGGGCTGAGGAAGTAGAGGAGATTCGATTTGAGGAGCTAGTCGAATGTTGTTTTTGTTGGTGTAGAACAGTGTCTATCGAGACAGAGGCGAGGTAGAGGGAGTCACTGCCTTAACAGATTTCTAGCCAAAGATATCTAGATCCGGGTTGTAGCAACAAAGGAGGATCAGAGAGGAAGTGATTCGATAGTTGGCAGGAGGATTTCCGTGAAGGAAATCAAGACTCAAAGGGAGTCTAGAGGAGCTTGTTCCTTAGAGGATTTCTAGCGCCAACGAAATCCAGATCCAAGACCTACTAAATTGACAACAGGAGAGGGAGAAAAGAACCAGTCCTATTTTTTAGCAAAGATGGCAATGAATGGGTTGAGGGATCAAAACAGATTGGATGGAGCATCCAATTTTGTCATCTGGAAGGCCAAGATCCTGGAAATCCTAGACAAACATTGCATCAAGGACTATGCCTTAAAAGTAGTTGCTCAGCCAATCGGCGTTGATCCGTTGAAGAAATACGAGGAGGACAAGTGCATGATCCTATAGAGGGTCAAAGATCATGTAGTACCACACATGTGACATTACTGAGAAGAACATAGCAAGGGAGATGTGGGAGGCGTTGACCACCTTGTATCAGGGATCATCCATCCAACGGAAGATGCTATTAGAAAATTAGGTGAGACAATACCAGATGCAGAATGGAGAAGAGATCGATCCCTTCCTTCTCAAGTTGCAAAGGATTAGCAACCAGTTGACTTCCATGGGGTCTACACCAGATCCTGAGTTCATGGTCAGGACTACCTTGAATGCAGTCACCGAGGACTAGGAGACATTTGTCCAAAGTATTTTGGGCAGAGCGACTCTCCCCAGTTGGGAGAATATGTGGGCAACTCTTCGACAAGAAGATCTCAGGAGGATGACAGGGAGTAGCAGCAAAGGAACCTGAGTCAAGAAGGAGGAGGAGGAGGATGCAGCTCTCGCATCGTCGAGACAGCAAATGCAGCAAAAGAGGAAGAAGAAAGACATCACCACGGTTAGATGCTTCAACTATGGGGCACTGGAACATTATGCCACTCAGTGGCCCCAGAAGAAGGGCAAGGGAGAAGCTTCTGAATCAAAGGTTGCTCCAGCGAAAGCAGACAAGGAAGGCGAGGATGACGATTGTGCCATGAGTGCTCATGCACCTCTGGAGAAGAGGCGGGGCGACATAGAGTTGTAGTCGAGAGGACTACATGGAAGGGTAGGATCCTTGAGGTGCCCAAACACTTGGATCACAGACGACTATGGGAGACCTTAACGACAGTAGCATAATGACAGGTGTCGGTTTGAGCGAGGTGTGATGGAGCGACAGTGGCATTGCTAGAGTGGCAAAGTCTGAAGCAGCGCAGTGAATGTTGTAGCAATGCGAGAGGCACAGATTAGCAGTAGAGGTAGCTTCAGCATCACAAGGCATCCATACTGACCAGGATGTCAGTGTTTGCGTGAGTTTTCAGTTGCTTACTTCTCAACAACTAAGTTGCAGTGCAGCAGTTAGCAGTGGCAATGCTATGGGCAGCATGATGCAGCATTTTGAGAGGGAGTTGCAGTACAAATGTAGCAGTGATAGTGGCAGAGTCATAGGCAACAATACAAGAAGCAGGTTTTCCCTGGTCATTGACCTAACTTCTCTATGTCTCATTGAGTTCTTGGTCATCTTCCATTGTGCATATGGTTTATATGATTTATGTTCTATCTACAATTACTTAACTTATTTTGCAGCATAAAGAAGGTATGGATAAGTGATTGTACCAACATAGACTATCGAAATTTCAAATGGTATCAGAGTTTTGGTGAAGACAAAGTCAAGAAGACAAGCTCCATTTTTTACTCACTTTCCCCTGAAATATCTCTTGTTGCCTGCTCCATTTGCAGCTCTCTTTCTACTGGAAAATCTCTTGTTGTCCACTCCACTTCCATATTTCTTTCTGCTGAAATATATCTTGTTGTTTGCTCCATTAACAGCTCTCTTTCTGTTGAAATATCTTTTGTTGTTCCTTCTACTTGTTGCTCTTTTTCTGCAGAAATATCCCTTCTCATTTGTTGTTGAAATATTACTTGTTGCCCTTTATTTCTTACTGCTGAAATCTTATTTGCTGCTCTTTCCTTGTTGCTGAAATCTTATTTGTTGCTCCTTACTTGTTGTTGAAATAAGATCTTATTGGTTGTCCTATTTGCTACTCAAAGCAGGACCAAAATCAAAGTACTTTCTTCTTTATGCTCTTTCTAGTTCCTCTCCTACAGATTCTTGTGACAACTGGTTGGTTGATAGTGGTGCTTCAAGGCACTTTGTTGGTTATAAAGAAGTTCTTTTCAATCTAGTTGAGAGGGAGACAGATTTGAAAATTATACTACATATCCTATAAAGGGATTTGGTTCTGTTTCTTTTTATCTAGATCGAGAAGTTTTGTATGTACCTTGATTAAAATTAAAGTGTTGCATGTGTTTGATAATTATGGTTTTGGTATTTGTTGATGCATGTAAAAGTAAAGAATAGTTTTAGTTCTATTTATGCATGTGCAAGAAAGTGTTGTCTTGAAAAGAAGTATAATGCATAGAAGGTTATGAAAGAATACTGACAAAAATTTAATGTTGAAGATAGATTGATTTTGATTCTCTCACATTATATGAGAAAGGACATAATCTTATGGGTTTTGGTAATTTTGATATTAGAGTTTACTGATAATAGTGGTTGCAAGTAAGGATCATGACTTTTGCAAAAGATGGAATGATAGTTTTCTAAACTAAGCTCTTTTGTAGCTATCAAAGATGGATTATATCTAATATTATTGGAGACATTGAAGTCAATATGTATAATTATTATTACATGCTTTCACTATGGGATCAAGATTTGAAGATCTTTATAAAATTAATGGAAGGCCTATCCATGCATTGTTTCATGATAAGTAATCATAAATAGATATAATGCATTACCTCATGTGAAAAAGATGGTTTTCGAAATATCTGAGATTAGATTGGATCATGATGGAGTTTGCCAAGTGGTGTTCAAAAAGAAGTATTTCTTCTACTAATGACATGTAATTGATGGGCAGTGATAACTTATAGAGGTTAGATCAAGAGGGAACTAACATTAAAAAATAAGTATTTTCAAGTCCTATGTTATTTTTTTGTGTCACTACTCTTATTTATATTTATCTTTATAGATCATTGATTATTCTTCCTGCATGAGTATTTGAATGATTTTTTCACTAACTTCTTGAAAAGGATGTGATCAAGAAAAACAAATCCTGAAGATCATTAGGGTGTAGAATAGTGCAGGAAGAGTAAACTCCAAGAGGAAGTTGGTGCAAGGATAATGAAAGAGAAACTCTCACATCTAGAAAAGAAAGAAATGTTTGCCTCATCACCAAGTATACTTTCATTATGTTTACTTTGCTACTATTTCTCTTGCTCTTGTTCTGGGATCAAGAGGTACATTTGATGAATGTGAAAACCAAGTCCTTTTTATCGAGATTCAGGAAGATGTTGAGCCATCCCATGACTTGAGTGGACATGAAGTGGACAAGAGCTCAAGACTTCTGCAAGGACGCTGGAATCAAGAAAGAGACCACAATACCGTATAACCCAGAACAAAATGGTGTGGCTAAGAGAAAGAATAGAACTATCATAGAAGCAGTCAAAGTTATGTTGCATGATCAGAAACTACCAAAGTTTCTATGGGAAGAAGCTGCTAACACAGTCGTCTATTTTCAAAATAGATCTACTCACCTTGCCCTAAACAACAAGCTTTGAAAGAAGTCTTCTCTGGTGAAAAACCCGAGGCTGGGCACTTGAGGATATTTGGTTGCCTTGCTTACTTCCACGTGCCAAAAGAAAAGAGGAACAAGTTGGAAGCTTCAGGTATGAAAGGTATGATTGTTGGTTATTGTGAAAATTCTAAAGCTTACAAAATATATGTGCCTAGTAAAACTATAGAGTTTAGCAAAGATATAACATTTGATAAAGACGCAGCTCTTTGCAAAGCCATAGACACTCCTCCTCCTACTAATGTTGAAAGGCAAGATGATGCCTTGGATGCACAGGAAGATCCCAACCTTGAGCCTGATCTTGTTGATGAACCCATGGATCCCATGGACTCCTTAGATCCTTCTCCATGTGCTAGAAAAAGATGATTATGGTTCCGTGACACTTTACAGGATGTTGATAGACACGTTGCTCCCCAAGGAACCTTTAGAGAAAGAAAGAAACCATGCTGGTTCCAAGGATATGTTGTAGCCATGAGTAACATTATACAAGCTGAAACCATGCACTTTTGAAGAAGCCGTGAAGGCTCAAGTGTGGAAAGATGCAATGGTTGAAGAATATGAGTCCATCATTCATAATGATGTATGGGAAGTGGTTCCAAGACCCCAAGGTAAATATGTTGTGTCTTCTAAATCATTATATAAAAGGAAACATGGTGTTGATGGCAGTATTGAAAAATATAAAGCTAGATTTGTGGCCAGAGGGTTATCTCAAAAAGAGGGAATAGACTATGATGAAATCTTGCACCCATTGCCCATTATACAACCATCTAATCTATTGTGGCTCTAGTTTCTAGCCAAAGATGGTCCCTTCACCAAGTGAATGAGAAGATTGCTTTTCTACATGGCTTCCTCAAGGAAGAAGTATTTGTGGAGCAACAACAAGGCTTTGAAGTACATGACCAGAAAACTCATCTATGCAGACTGAAGAAAGCCCTCTATGGTTTGAAGCAAGCTCCAAGAGCTTGGTATGCCCGCATTGGTAGCTTCTTGATGAAACTTGGTTTTGCTAGAAGTAATGCTAATCCAAATCTTTACTTCAAGACAATCCAAGGTATGCCTTTTGATTTTGGTATTATATGTTTATGATTTACTTATGACTGGTGGGGAACCTCTTATCCTCCAGTGTAAGAGGGAGCTAGCTTCTGAATTTGAAATGAAAGATCTTCATTTGGTGCACTACTTTTAGGGTCTTGAAGTATCACAGAGACCTGGTGAGATTTTCCTTTCTCAAGGAAAACATGTTTTCAAGCTACTAGAATGATTTGGTACAACATAATGCAACTCCATGAATTTTCCAATGGAAATAAATTTCAAGAAGCTATGTGGTGAAGTTGTAGGTCCTGATTTGGCAAATCCTTCTGAGTATCATCAATTGATTGGGGCATTGATGTTCTTAGTGAACACTAGATCGGACATATGTTTTGTGGTCAATACTCTAAGCCAATATATGATTAAACCATCTCATGCACATTGGGTTACTGCAAAGCATGTGCTGAGATACTTGCATGGGGCCATCAATCTGGGATTGAAATATACTGTCAGTGATATAAGACTACATGGATACTCAAATGTTGATTAGATTGGTAACTCTACTAATAGAAAAAGCACATACAGGTGTTGCTTTAGCTTAGGATTTGCCATGTTATCTTGGATGAGCAGGGAACAAAAGTATGTAGCCCTCAGCATGGCTGAAACTGAGTACATTGTTGCTAGCATGGCTAGTTGTGAGGCAGTATGGTTGAGGAAGCTCTTTGGAGAGTTGTTTGAGCATGTTCTAGACACAACAATACTTTATTGAGACAGTAAGAGTGGGATTCGTCTTGCTTTAAATCCTATGTTCCATGACAAGTTCAAGCACATTGAGAACAAATATCACTATATCCAGGATATGGTGCAAAGAGGAGTAATGAGGCTCCATCATATTGTGATTGATGATCAGATAGCTGACATTCTTACCAAGCCTTTACCGAAAGGAAAGTTCTTGGTTTTTAGAGAACAACTTGGATTTATGGGCATGACCCTTCTAGAAAGCGGTCACAGCTGATTGAGAACACTAAGTTGTCTTTCCTCCTGTCAGAGCTCACAGGATTAGGGAATGATGTCGGAAATCTCCTAAGGATGAGGGACCTCTTGTGTAGTGTGTGCCACAAGAGTAGGCTTCAGTATGTATCTGTCTCACAGCCTGGGACGTGGGAAGAGCCACCTATCTGGCCAAAAGGTGTAGTGAGACTTGTCTTTGTGACTTGTCTACAATGCAGGGTTTCCACCACTTTACGTTTAATGACACTTGGATGTACAAGACCCTTGTCATGTGTTGACAAGTGGATCCAAGCTGTGATGAGCCTTGGATGTGTGAGATCCTTGTCATGTGTTGACAAGTGGATCCCCCCAAGCAAAGATGAGCCGTGGATGTGCAAGATCCTTGTCATGTGTTGACAAGTGGATCCCCCCAAGCAGAAATGGGACTTGGTTGTGTGAGATCCTTGTCATATGTTGGCAAGTGGCAATCCCCCTAAGTTAATATAGGGTATGGATGAATCTCCCCTCAATGATTCTTATTCATTAGAGTGAGACATCATTGCTCCAGATGATACAGAGCAGAGATGAATAGAGATGACTAGAGAAGGCAGAGATCTTTATTGCAGAAAGAAATTCCTCCCTAACTGAGAGGGAGAGTTGAAAATTGATAGCTCTGGGATGAACTTACAAACATAGAATTTCTAAAAATAGAAAGTCTCAAGTATGACTTTCCAAAAATAGTAAATCACCTTGAATCAATTCGTAATCAAGTATTGTTGATGGAAAATCCCTTTTGACCATCAATCAATCCTAATAGTTCAATTTCAACTTAATCATCATCATCATCATCATCATCATCATCATCATCATTATTATTATATTATTATTAAAAGGAAATTCAAGTCTCTCAATCATGAGACTCAATCATGTTATATGTAACTCCCCTCAATTAATGCAAATGTTACTCTCTCTCTCCCTTTAATGCTCTTACACGTCTTACACTCTCTTAGACACATTAATGACTTGTCATAAAAAGATTCCTCTTACACCTCTTTAATGCATATGTTACACTTCTCTCCTAATTGCTTAAGTTACACTCCTCTCGTTTTTGGCATAATTTACACTCCTATTTTGGCATATGTAACTCCTTAAGGCATAGGAGTTACTCCCTCATGAATTCGACCTCCTTGCTCTTCATATATATTTGTGCCTCTCATCCTCACTTGATACACTTGTGCTTGTGAAAGGAGAATTTGAACTTGAGAAAGAGAGTTGGAGAGTTTGGAGAGAGAGAGAGAGTCTTGAAGGGTAAGAGCAGATCTTGGAGAGCCAAAGTGATTCAGTGTTTGCATCAGCAGTTGATTTCTGGTAGCATCGGATGTGCTCTAAATTTCAAATTTTGTAGGGAGGCTTGGACACATGTATTCCAAAGAACCCAGAAAGCGTTTTGGGAAACTCCACTCAGAAACAATTCTATTAAAATAATTAATTATTTTTAAAGGGACCCTAAGTCTAAACTTAGGAAAATAAAATAATTAAAGGGTATTAATATAAACTGTGGGCGTAACTTCTAGAAGAAGACGAGGATCAAGTAGAAATGATCTTAGCCATTGATTAGCTTCTAATCTAGGTCGTTGAATATCAACGAGGAGATTATTTAAGGAGGCTTGAGGGTCACTTGGAAAGACACACAGAGAGTTTAGAAGTTCGATTTTCTAATGCAAAGCAGCTGCCAGGAGATTTTTGATAGTGGGCTATTACAGTGAGGGGCAGAGAGAGTTTTGGCTTGAAGTATCTTTTCCAGAGCCCAAGATACGCAGCAGAGAGGTAGAGAGACACTAGGAGGAGGCAGCGCAGACACAGGAGGGATTGACGCTAGTCCAGAAGGGCCCACATAGAGCTTAACGCTGAGACAGGAGGGCTCACGCAGAAATTGCACAGTCTTCAGCACAGAAGTCCGAGTTTGTTGAGGGAGCTGACATTTCTGAGCCGGGAGGGCAGGAAACTGCTCCAAAGGGCAAACGTTTCCCAATTGAGCTGACGCATAGCCTTTTGAGGCTGACACAGGGCCAATGCAGAGATGGTCAGGGGCAGTTGGTTCAGCTGCCAAAACAACGGGGAATTGTCGGGTAGAGTGAGGTAATCCCACTAAGATTTTCTCCCAGTTTATTTTCTCTATAACTGGTTTGTCAGGAGGGCATCCAGAATTGTACTCAGAATGCTTATGCATAATAATAAAAACCCTCAGATATGTTGCACTAGTTTTCCTGCATTGGATTTTTCGAAGACATTTGTCCAAAAAATACTGTGTCACTTGTGTATCTTTCTTTATTGTTCAGCTCTTGTTTTGGGCAAATTAATTAATTATGTGAAGGTTGCAATTGTATTAAGCTTTGATATTTGTTGTAGGAAATAGTAAATAATTTGTTTCAATAATTAACAGATAGGAGAAGTTTAATCAGTTGCTGCAGTAGTTGATTCAAGTGGGATTCTCGAATTTTCACATGGTATCAGACCTAGTGCAAGTGAAGCAAGAAGAACAATGTTAGAGAACCCAACATTGAGTAGAAGAGGGAGATCGAAATAGCTGCAGGAGGCAACAGTTCGAAACCCTAGAGGGTTTGTGCAGTCCGAAGTTGGAGGGCTGATTTTCGAGGCAATCTCTCTCTGAGTGAGTCGACAGAAAGGAAGGACTCCCAATTCGAAAGTTTATCGTGGTAGAGGGAGCAGCATTGAAGCCTCAGCATGAGGAGAAGCTGGTGGGTCACAGTCTTTTCTGCAAGCCGTTTTGTTGGGCAAAATAACGTCAAAAGAGAGAAGAGAATCACAGTTGAGGGAATTTCTTCCTCAAAGAACTTCCAGCCAAGGAGTCCAATTTCTCACTTGTTGAGCAGCGGTAGAGAGGGGCAGATCTACAAGCTCCAGGAGGAGTGCGTAGGCCAGTCTAGTGCTACGCAGAGGAGAGAGGAGGTCATTCGACAATTCTTGTGGCAGAAATGGAAACCAGTGGATTGAGGGATCAGGATAGGTTGGACGGAGCATCCAACTATGTCATCTGGAAGGCTAGAATGTCATTCCTTCTAGATGAGCATGCCCTCAAGATATATGTCGACAACGTGATGGTTGTGCCTGCAAATGCAGTTCCGTTGAAGAAGTACCGAGCTAAGATGGTTAAGGCAAAAAGAATGATGCTCGGCGGAGTGAAGGATCATGTGGTCTGTCACATCACTAGCAAAGGGATTGCCAAGGAGATGTGGGATGCATTGTCTACGCTGTATCAGGGATCTTCCAAGTAGCGAAAGATGTACTTAGAGTAGAAACTGAGATCTGCACAGATGCATAAGGGGGAGCGAGTGGATTCATTCCTCACGAAGCTTCAGGAGACCCGTGATGAGTTACTTGTTGTGGGGTCTACACCTCAAGACTCATAATTAGTTAGACTGACCCTCAATTCAGTGTCAGATGAGTGGTAAGTCTTTGTGCAAAGTATCCTAGACAGGGCAACTTTGCGGAATTGGGATGAGATGTGGGCAGTTCTCGAGCAAGAGGAGCTGAGTAGAGACTTGGTCAAGTGTAAACTTGACAGAAGCAGCAACAGTGGGTCGAAACCCAAGGATGAGGATAATGCATCCCTTGCATCAAAGGGACAACAGAAGCAGCGAAGACGTAAGAACTACTAAGAAGGATGTCTCGAAGACAAAGTGCTTCAGGTGTGTTGAGATGGGTCACTATGTAACTCAATGTCCTCTCACGAAGAAGGGCAAAGATGAGAAGCACGATCCGAAGGCTGGGCCCACGAAGATCGAGGAGGAGGAGTTTTTCATGACAGTTGAGATACCTCCAGGAGGGAGGTCAGCTGATTTGGAGTTGTAGTTCGAAAGAGCTACAAATGGGCAAGATCCTTGAGGATTCCACCTCTCGGATCAATTCCTTGCCACAAGAGCCCAGATCAGAAGTAGCAGGATGGACTAGTGTCGGATGGTGCCAAGGAGTGTTGGAGAGACGGTTGTAGTGACTAGGAGCGCCAGAGACTGAGCAGCGCAGAACAGAGTTGGCAGCGATGCAGATGGCACACACCAGAGGTCGGCAGCGGCGCAGTAGATTCAGAGAGACTAGCAGCAATCAGATTCCAGCATTCAAATGATATCATACTCAACAGAGTTCGTTCAGTAATTTCGGATGTTTTTTCCGTTGTTGATGCAGTAGAAACAGCAGTTTGCAGTGCAGAGGCAGTTGGCAGTGGCAGTGCCACTAGCAGAACAGATGCAAAAACTTAGAGGGAGTTGCAGTATGGATGTAGTGTTGACAGTGGCAGGATCAGCAGCAATACAAATGCAGCATTTGGGAGGTGGGTGGTGGACAGCATGTTAGACATCAGCAACGCAGAGGGAGATGTTACAGAACAGAGTGATGCTTCAGTAGGTTGCATTGCTAGAGCACATTCCTCGCTAAATGGAAATGTTGATTTCTGATAGCATCGGATGTGCTCTAAGTCTCAAATTTTGCAGGGAGGCTTGGGCATATGTATTCTAAAGAACCCAGAAAGCATTTTGGGAAATTCCACCCAGAAATAGTTTTATTAAAATAATTAATTATTTTCAAGAGACCCTAAGTCTAAACTTCAGAAAATAAAATAATTAAAGGGTATTAATATAAACTGTGGGTGTAACTTCTAGAAGAATACGAGGATCAAGAAGAAATGATCTTAGCCATTGATTAGCTTCTAATCTGAGCCATTGAATATCAACGAGAAGATTATTTAAGGAGGCTTGAGGGTCACTTGGAAAGACACACAAAGAGTTAAGAAGTTCGATTTCTTGAAGCAGAGCAGCTGCCGGGAGATTTTTGATAGTGGGCTATTGCAGTGAGGGGCAGAGAGAGTTTTGGGTTGTAGTATCTTCTCCAGAGCCTAGGATACGCAGCAAAGAGGCAAAGAGACACCAGGAAGAGATAGCTCAGACACAAAAGGGGTTGACATTGGGCCAGAAGGGCCCAGGCAGAGCTTAACGTTGACCCAGGAGGGCTCATGCAGAAGTTGTGCAATCTTCAACG
Source organism: Pinus taeda (assembly GCA_000404065.3). Lineage (NCBI taxonomy): Eukaryota > Viridiplantae > Streptophyta > Pinopsida > Pinales > Pinaceae > Pinus > Pinus taeda. Next base: position 73,501 of record APFE030214549.1, read on the forward strand.
CAGAATTCCAAGTTTGTTAAGGGAGCTGACATTTCCAAGCCCAGAGGGCTGGAAATTGCTCCAGAGGGCAAACGTTTCCCTGTTGAGCCGACACAGAGCCTTTTGAGGCTGACACAGGGCCTACGCAAGGCTAGCGCAGAGATCACCGAGGACAATTGGTTCAACTGCCAGAACTGCCAGGAATTGCCAGGTAGAGTGAGGTAATCCCACTAAGTTTTTCTGCCAATTTATTTTCTCTGTAACCGGATTTTCGAGAGGGCATCTAGAGTTGTATTCACAATACTTCTGCATAATAATAAAAACCCTCAGATCTGTTGCACCAGTTTTCCCGCATTGGGTTTTTCCGGGGACATTTATCCAAAAAATACTGTGTCACTTGTGTATCTTTCTCTATTGTTATGTTCTTGTTTTGGGCAAATTAATTAATTAAGGTGAAGGTTGCAGTAGTATTAAGCTTCGATATTTGTTGTAGGAAACAGTAAATAATTTGTTTCGATAATTAACAGATAGGAGAAGTTTAATTAGTTGTTGTGGTAGTTGATTCGAGTGGAATTCTCTAATTTTCACATCAACGACTACTATCAGAGATATTCTTTAGGTTTGGGTGAACTTCTTCATTCTCTCATTGTACTTTGTATCTCTGCTTAACAATTGATTTTTAATAGAAGAAGAATCAGGTTGGGTTTTCCTCTTGTGGGTTTTTCCCTAGTCATTGACCTAACTTCTCTATGTCTCATTGAGTTCTTGGCTATCTTCCATTGTGCATGCAGTTTATATGGTTTATGTTCTATCTACAATTACTTAACTTATTTTGCAACATAAAGAAGTTTAGTTATTGTAACAGCATAGAATATAAAATTTCAACACAACCCCTTGAAGTTTGTAATATTCTTAAGGAATTTTTACGATAAATAACAAAGCATACATAGGCAAAAGCCACAAAATTTAAACCCATGAATTAGACCATGAATATGCACCAAAAACTGTGTTGCTGAGCCATTTTATTACAATATGAAGAGGGTACAATGAGGTGCTAGAAAGAGTGCACCTGGGCTTGCTCAATGCAAACTAGCTAAGCCCAAATGAATAATAAGAAATCCCTCTCATGTATGTTATTGCTCTATCTCTTGGCTCTCCATTGAACTTCCTAGAAATACGTTACTGGGTGTCAAGATCTGCTACTAGGGCCTCCTCCATTGCTCAGAAAATTTCAAGAAATTAACCTCGGCCTCTCCACCAAATACCCAGAATAACCCACGAAGGAATTGGCTTATGATTGACCTTGGAAATTTGGCCCTCTTTTCTCTCTACGGCTCTGTTGTTGGAAAATTTGACCCACTTGTCAACCCTGTTGCAAATGCCTTCAAAAATAGCTACAATCTCCAAACAAATACTCTCTCCGGCTCCTCCTCAAATCTTAGGCCCATACTCCCTTCACTCCTCAACTCCCAAGCGCGCTTCCTCCTCCGCAATCCTTGCACTGCTACTAGTTACTCCTCCCCACAAACTTGCACTCCCACTGCTGGAACAATCTGAAATGGATGAAACTCCCTCCTTGGCCTGGCACATAAATTCCACCGAAGTAAAAGGGTTGAGGCTTCCGCTTGGAAACACTTGTAGATTTGGCTTCAGCTCAAGCGTGCTATGTCAAAGACAAGTTTTCTAAAAAATCAAAGAATGGCCAAATGAGAGCCTTTCCTTCCTTTTCGTCAAATTGCCTCCAACGTGCTCATGTGGGCCTAGCTCGATTTCCTCTCACCAAATTTCCCTCCAAGGCATGTGTATTCTCCATGTGGGTCACAATTCTCCATGGGTGGCCCCCACACTCCACTCATGGCTCAATATTCCCTTCCACCTCTAATGTTTGGGCTTGCTTCTTATCAAAAATCAATGTGGATCCTCTAAACCCACATTTCCTAAGTGCAAAAATGAATTAAGACAATTTACCGAAATTGATATTTCACTTAGCAAAATGCTAAGTGGGAATATCACAGTCTTCCCTGCCAAGACGTTGCTTGTCCTCAAGCAACTATAGTGAAGGATGTTGAAGTATTTTCTCCCCTTCCCAAGTGGCATCCTCATCTGGTAGGCTCCTCCATCTGATGAGAAACTCCTTAATGACCCTCTTCCTCAAATGCCTCTCCCATGTGTCCAAAATAGCCTCTAACTCCAGAACTAAGTGCCCCTCATCATCCAGATTCCATACAGAGTAGCTTTGTTGATGCCTTCACCTGTTGCCCCAGTGCCTTTTTCATGAAAGACGCATGAAAAATGTTGTGCACCCAATTACCCGAGGGTAGCTCTAGCTCATAGGTTACCTCCCCAATTCTGCGAGTGACTCGATATAGCCCATAAAAACGTGGCTTGAGCTTCGAACTGTCTCTCAACTATGCCCCTATCTGCAGGCCCATAAAGACGAGGCTTGAGCTTCTTGGCCCCCTTCTACTTGAGCGATGACTGTGTGTATGGCTGAAGCCTCAAGAAGACCAAATCCCCTACCTTGAACTGTCTCTCAACTCTGCCACTATCTGCATAAAGTTTCTGTTGGTTCTGTGTTGTCCACATGTTATCTTTGAGAGCCCGTAAGATGTATTGGCTCTCTTGTATCCAATCCTTGGCCCTAGGGGCCTTGCTATCTCCAAACATCACGTTAGCAAAAGAGAATGCACCGTAACCGTATAGAGCTCAGAATGGAAACATACATATGGACATGTGGTACGTGGTGTTGTAGCATTACTCCCCCAAGTGTAACCATCATATCCATGCTCGTTGATGGTCTGTCACATAGTTACGCAAGTAACCCTCTAGCCACTTGTTAACTATCTTCATCTGCCCATCTCTCTTGGCTCTCTTGTATCCAATCCTTGGCCCTAGGGGCCTTGCTATCTCCAAACATCACGTTAGCAAAAGACAATGCACCGTAACCGTATAGAGCTCAGAATGGAAACATACATATGGACATGTGGTACATGGTGTTGTAGCATTACTCCCCCAAGTGTAACCATCGTATCCATGCTCGTTGATGGTCTGTCACATAGTTACGCAAGTAACCCTCTAGCCACTTGTTAAATATCTTCGTCTGCCCATCTCTCTGGGGGTGATAACTAGTGCTCGAAGTGAGCTTAGTGCCCACCAGTCGGAATAACTCCTGTCAAAATACCCCCAGGAACCTGCTATCCCAGTCACTGACATGGTCTTCGGAAGACCATGTAGCCGAAACACCTCCCTGAAAAACAATTCGGCCACTTGTGAGGCCGAGTATTGGGCTGAGATGGCAAAGAAATGTGCAAACTTTGTCAACTGATCAACCACCATGTAAATGCAATCTTTGCACTGTACTATGGGCAACCCAGTAATGAAGTCCATTGACACACTCTCCCATTTCCCCTCAAGAATAGGAAGAGGTTGTAGCAACCCTACAAGGTGTGACTACTCACCCTTGTTTCTCTAGCATGTCACACTCCCTAACATGCCTCAAAACATCATCCTTCAGACCCCTCCATGCAAAACGCTCCCTGATGGCCCTATACATCTTTGTGAACCCTTGGTTCCTTGCTAGTGGTGAGTCATGGGTTGCCTGTAAAATCTTCTCCCTCAATTGGGAGTTGGGCGCCAAGTAAATCTGATCTCTGAAGTAAATAACCTCGTTCATCACCTTGTACCGGCCATCTGTCATCGCCCCATCAAGGACCTCACATGCAAATCGGTCCTTGGAGTACTCCACCAGTAACTGCGCCCTCCAATCTGGGGCAATGCTCATCAACGAAAGGGCAATTGATGTCCTCGATAACGCATCTACCACCGCGTTATGCTTCCCTTTAACATACTTAATGTCAAAGTCGTATGCTTGGAGCTTGCTCATCTATTTTTGTTGCCTCTCCTACAACTGCTTCTGCTCCAACAAAAACTTGAGATTGTTGTGGTTTGTCTTGACCCTGAACCGGTTCCCCACCAAGTACTATCTGAACTTGGCTAGTGCATGCATGATGGCTAGCATCTCCTTGTCATAGATAGAGTACAACCTCTCGTGAGGCAATAGTTTCTGATTCTTGAAGGCTATGGGATGCCCTCCCTGCACCAAAATTGTACCTATACCCTCTCTGGATGCATCACACTCCAGCACAAATGGCTGGGTGAACTCTGGGAGTGTCAATATAAGACAGCTGCTCATGACCAGTTTGATGCGATCAAAAGCCTCTTGCGTTGTAGTTGTCCACTCAAAGGCCCCCTTCTTCATCAGATCGGTGAGAGGAGCTGCCAACTGAGAGAAGCCCTTTACAAACTTCCTGTAGTAAGTGAAAATGCCCACAAATCCCCTCAAGTCTGTCACATTCCGGGGCTCTAGCCAATCCTGGATGGCCCTAATCTTCTCCACATGGACCCTCACACCGTTCTCCCCAATGATCTGCACTAGGTAGAGCATCTCTATCAAGTCGAACTCGCACTTAGATAGTTCGCATTTAACTGTTTCTCCTCCAAAATACACAACACTGTCTGTAAGTGTTGCAAGTGCTCCTCCCATGTCCGGTTGTAGATCAAGATGTCATCAAAGAACACCAACACAAACTTCTACAATTGTCCATGCAACATGTGGTTCATGCAGGACTGGAAAGTGGTTGGTGCATCAGTTAGACCAAAAGGCATAACCAGGAACTTGAAGTGCCCATAATGGCACCTGAAAGCGGTCTTAGGGACATCCTAGCCCCTCATCTTGATTTGGTGGTACCCTGAGCGTAGATCAATCTTGGTGAAGAATTTCGCCCCCCTTAGCTCGTCCATCAGCTCATCTATGCATGGGATAGGGTAGCAGTTCTTCATGGTCTTCTTGTGAAGGGCACTTTAGTCAATGCACATCTGTAGGGAGCCATCCTTCTTCTTCACCAGAACAACTAATGAAGCAAAAGGGCTGGAGCTAGGCCTGATGTGCCCAAGTGCCAACAACTCATGAATAACCCTCTCTATCTCATCCCGATATGCTTTGGGATGTCGATAACGGGTAGTAATCACAGCATGTACCCCCAGCTCCTGCTCAATGTTATGCTCAAACCAGTGTTGATAATATCGTTATCGGCAAAATATCTGTGAGGGTCCAAAAAACATCTTATCAGCAATATCAGTGAAAATATCGACAAGCATAAAAAATGCATAATATATTCATTTTTTCATATTTTTAAACAAATAAAGCAATAAAAACATGAAATAAACACATTGGCACATAAATATGAAGAACGCACTGATATATATGATGTAAAATAAAAATGATACATCAAAGGCAATACCAAATCTTATTGATCCCTGATAATTATCCAATCAAGGACTCAAAAGTGGAGAACCAATACAAAATAACATCACATATATACAAGTATCTCATCATCATGAGTTATATGTAGCAAAACAAATAAAACTAGCAGCAATCTATCTGAAATCAGTGCCTTCTCCCCCTTTAATGAGAAAACATGATGGGTTGTTTGGCAGGCCTACCCCTAGCAGTAGAAGGGCCTGCCCCTGCACCTAATGTCAAATAATGAGTGCATGGAGTTGTGCTCTCCTATATCTATAGGAGATGGTGTTGGTGTTGATGCTCCCACAGTCTCCTCCTCCTCTTCCTCCTGCTCCTCCTCCTTGTGTTGCTCCTCCCCCGAGTCCTCCTCTTGTTGCCCCTATTCTAATGGATTATGGCTCTAACCTTGAACGTGACTCCTCCAAGATGGGCACCTCAGACTCCACCCTCCACTGAGACAATACATGAATATTGTCTAAGGAAATGGCATTTGGATCCATTGGTGCTTCTATTTGCTTCACACGAAGTCAGATATTGGAATGCACATACACTGAATCATTTAGGTGCGAACTCCAACCTGTAAGAGTCTCAAAAAAACTAATGAGTCTTGAGTCTTGAATCTTGACACTTGAAGGTCATAAATTAAAAAATTTTAGTTACAATAATTGTAATTGCTCAACTGAAGGTTGAAGCTCAAAGTTATACTTGTTGCGCTTTTTTGAGTGTATTTTCTCAAATACACTCCAGTTGCGCTCACACCCTGAAGAGCTACATGTTTGACTTAGGATTCTTATGGCCAATTTCTGCCAAATTTGGTGCCTTGCACCATAGCTTCGCCACCAAATATCTACAACAAAATAAATAAATAAAAAGTCAAAAACTTAAAACATATAAACTTTCAAATAAAAGTTACATAATTGAATTTTAAAAATCTAGAATTATAAATAAGTAAACTCTAAATTGAAAGTTCTAATGAGTGATGACTTGTGACTTACGTGGCATGAAGAGGGTCCTTTCCCTAATAGCATCATCAAAGCCAAATAGGCCAACTCAATTCCAATAAAATTGTATCTCGCGATTGATTTTGCTACAAAGCTTAGGATCAGGTACCATCGTCTGAATACAGGAATGGAGCCCTTCCATCACCTCGCCATAAATATCCTCAAGAAGAAAATCGATACAATGTGTTGCACACGGAGTCCAGAACAATGTGTGGTGCCGCTCCATAAGCATCCTATCGGTAGACACATAATTAGTTGCATTGTCTGTTATGACTTGCACCACATTCTGCACACCAACCTCCCGGATGAACCCATCTAACAACTCCCATATCATTGTTGCATCTTTGTCATGTCCCTTCTCAAATACATTTGTAACAAGGTGCTACTACACAATTTTGCACAATTTTGGCTAACGAAGAAAACCCATCATTTTCGACTAAGGAAGCAATTCGACTTTATTTGGTTGCTAGTGGAATGTGGGGGGCACCCACATGGGAGTTCCAATTGGTCCATTTGAATAGCTTGGAGGGAAAGTCGAATAGGTGGATGGAGGGGCCCACATGAGGCTAGGGAGGCCCAAGGAGTTATAAGGAGGGAGCAGCTCTCATTTTGGATTCATTCTTACACCTTGCAATCAAAATTAATTCACTGTTCGCTCTGTTGTTTCGTTGAGTCAACTGGCTATTTAGCCACGAATCTCTCAAGCGAGAGATTCAACCTCTACTTCGAGGGGGCATCTGTGCCCGCCCTGGAGAGGCAGTTCCATAAGTATTTCAGGAGTTCCGAGAGTGTGTTACAACACTACCATTCAGCCACAACATGGAGTGTGTAATTCTGGCTGGCTGGAGAATACGCAGGGGGAGTTTGGAGCTATCAGTGATCAAGCATTTGTCGAGAGAGTTAGAGGACTGGGGGAGCAACAAAGGACCAGTCTTTCTTGTGAGTTTTGGAGCCAACATCCCAGCAGTTCAAATCACTGGGCTTGCGGACAACGCAGAGGGCTAGTCCAGCAATTTTGTCGAGCTAAGGAATAGGTGCCATAGGCCGAAAGCCCATCCGGGAAGTCAAGGGATTGATAACAGAGGTCAACCCAACACTTGGGTCCATTTTCGGAAGGATTTACAAGTAGATTCCAACAAGCCGAGTTTTGCAGTTGCAGCTAAAGTTGGGCTCCAAGGGGGTCGAATTTCAGAAATCTAAACCAGCCAAATTCCTTCGTGGGTTTTTTGAGAGGAGTACGTGGTTAAAGTTTCAGAATTTTCTGGATGCTATTCGAGCCTAAAATCCTAATTCTTATAATAGGGCGAATTGCTAGTCAGTTGGGGAATTCGCACCAATTTGTGGGTTCGACTTTGGCTGGGAGATAGGCCAAACCATTTCTGCGTTTTTGTGGGTTATGGTCAAGGAGCTTGAGGTTAAATTTGCAACATTTTCTGAGCATCAGAGGTGAAGTTTCTTGCAGTCCCCTTCCAACCAACAGTGTAGTTTTCTAGGCAGCGCAAAGCATTAGAGGAGCAATCATTTCCAGCATTTGAGATCATTGTATTATCACCTGGGTTTTGTCACGCTTGCCATTGAGGCAAGCCCAGGTTCATTCCTCCATACTATTGTACTTGCTCCATTGATTGATAAAATGGCCCAACTAGTTATTACTTCTAGAGTTTTTATGAGCATTTGCTAATTGTTTAAAATTTATGTGTTGTAAATCGTTTTTGCTTTGCATGTCACTAGTTATTTGAGTTTGGAACATTATAGTGGTATCAGAGCATGATCTTGGCCCAACTGTGGGAAATTAGCCAGAAGATCATGGAAGCTTTGGGTATGCGTGCACAGTGACGGGTGAAACCAGAGACAAACCCATGGCTAAAGGGAAATCCAGTATGTAGAAATTATGGGGTAGAATTCATTGGGACAATGATAGGTTGGCCCAATTGAGGAGGATGACAGACCAAACCCATCTTCAACATTACAACAAAGACATTAGAGGTGAACATGCCATGGGGGTGCAGCCATCTACATCGTGTGGGGAAATTCGACCAGATCAGGGCATCAGATTTCCTGAAAAGCAGCAGACAGGACAAAGATGGTTAGAGGGAGAGACCAAGGGGTGCTTTTGCTGGTGGAGACCTGGCTTTAGATATCATGAGCCTGGGGAGGAAGTTGAGCATGATGCTGAGAGCCCACAGGATGGTGAGGAGCACATCGATATACCTGTCGTGGCGCAGGAGTCACCTTTATTAGAGACCTCTTTGATAGCCCCAGTTGACACCCTGGTGAAGAGGATAGAGCCTACTCGCATAGAGCCTTTTGTTGAGGGGGTGCCATGCCTGAACGAGATGCCAACAGTTGTTGAGGTATATGGATTTGTGACCGAGTTTACAGGTGATAGATGCCCACGACAGTTCCATCAGTTTCAGGACGACCTTCTAGCATTAAAAAGGAAGGTCGTGTTAGTGCGAGAGGCGATTCTGCAACAGAACGAGGAGCTAGAGGGCATGAGGGCGGTTTGTGTCGAGTCCATGACCAAATTGACTCACGTTGGGGAGCGGTTGGATTCCCTACTGGTGCAGCTAGAGTGCAAGTTGAAGCGTGAGAGCAGCCCTCTTCAGGCATACATAGACGGGGCTGACAGCACTGTTAGGTTACCTTGGCCCATTGGACAGAGGGAGATAGACCTACCTAGTCAGATTGTATGTATTGACCAGGATAGCGAGATGAGACGACTTGAGTTGCACAGGGTGCAACACCCGCATGTTGGGGTTGTTCTATATGCGGGAGTTCGTGCATTCAATCCCTCTATTGGAGATGGGTGGCGAGAAATTTTGAGTTGGTACTCGATGGAGTGGACCATGGAGATGGTAGTGGACCCAAGTGAAGCTCAACAGGAGTTTCCAAGCACTGGGGATGCTGGAAGCCCCGACTGGCATTGGGATCTGAGAGGGACTGACTATCATTTCCCATGTATGTCAGTTGACTACAACGAGGGTGGCGCAGTTGACCTAGCAGTTGAGCATGCACATTCACCAAGGGAGTCTCGGTCAAGACCAGTGGCCGCCCAGTTTATGGACAGACGCTTTTGGTTGTCTTAGTATGAAAATTATACATGGGGTCTCAGGATGATCAGCATACTCTGGCAGTAGTTTGTCGGAGGAGGTGGTATTGGCAGGTCACCATAGAATGCCTTGCATGGAGTTGGGGATTCTTCGCATTTGTGTGAGACACAAAGGAGCAGAGCAGTGGTGGCATTATTGCTGACACTTAGGGAGGTTCACTTCTTGGATCCCTTCGGGAGGACTTGGAGGGGAGGTCCCCTCATCAAAGAGCATGGTGATGCGACAGTGAAGGTGATGATCCGAGTTGGATGCGGACCAACACATATACACACATCTTTAGGCCATCTCATTCAGGGATGGGTAGGAGCATCTAGCGTGAAGCAGTGGTCTGCAAATGGGCATGGAGACGCATGGGGGTGTGTAGTAGTATGTTGGACTGCTCCGTGGAGTGGGAGTGCCTCACATCGCATTGAGTACATACAGGGAGTGACAGGTACAGTGACACAGGATGGCATAGCCGTAGCCGAGGGCATCCAACGATGTACAGTGGTAGGCCACAGTGTACAATGGCATGTCAGGGAGTACTAGGATGATCAGTGGTATGAAGGTGTGTATAGTAGTACTACACAACGAGGTCTTGGAGTGTTGCCTCCAGGGGGACCCTTGGGCGGAAACATCGGGCATACCTTTGGGCGTAGTCACCCAAGATCAATAAGGACACAGATGAGCGATAATTAATGCTATCCACGGGGACTCACATGCTTGACCCTCTTCTACATCTCTCCCGAGCACAAGACGATTTTGATGTCGACTTTCTGCACTCTGGGCATGAGCAACGGGGGATGAGGAGCTCACCCAAGATATTTGGGTGACACTCGGCACACTAGAGGGGAGACTTTTCAGCAGTGGCATTGGATTGGTGCATCAGTTGACAGCCACAAGTTGGGGAATGAGGTGATCATCTGCAGGGGTGGCATATCATTCATCACCAAGCCTACGTCTAGGGAGCTAGTCCCAAGGGAGACATGTGTCACTCTTTTCTCACGGCATGTCGGGACCAAGCATGAGAAGAGTTTAGCAGGTACGACTGAGGTAGTTTCCCAGTATGTGTCCAGGCTCCAGACCTTATATTGGCACATTATTGAGAGGGCGGATGGCAGACACAGGGAGATGGTTGGCAAGGACAGGAGGGTTCCACATACCCTAAGTCGATTACGAGTATCAGATACCCATATTTTGGTTGCATTCAGGGGTAACTCTTTGGCATACATGGCTTCCAGCAATCATCAGTACTACACAATGGCAGGCACAAGGCAGATTAGCATGCATCAGATTACCCACGATATATGGAGCCTATATAGTGATCATATGCAGGGACTAGAGATGACGGCCAGAGGGATTTCATCAGTTGACAAGGCTATGCCGAAGCAAGTCTAACTATGGGATGCAGGGATTCAGTTTATCGATAGATCATGCGTGATGAGCAAAGTCGTGGCAAAGAGTGATATAGTTCGCTCTTGGGATGACACATGCAGGTTCACAGAGGGTTTCATCATATGGGAAGGCAAACATTCTCTATTGTTGCACAGGTTCGGAGTTAGATTTGGATGGGTAGTCCTTGGTGCTAGTGAGATGCCCAGGCAAGATGTGTCTCACCTCTTTCAATATTCCACCATCGAGTTCCAGGAAGGAGGACACTGACTATGCACGATGGGGAGTATGACATAGTCAGAGTAGCGTAGTGCCAACATGGTGGCACCACTCTGGGACTAGTAGGGAACTGGGGCATCACAGCTCAATAACCTGTAGGGATGTGTCGGCTACTTGTTGATTTGGGGTAGCATTGGATGTGCTCTAGCCATGAAAATTGGTGGAGAGGCTAAAGCGCATGAGATCTCTAATACCCAGAAATGGTTTGGGCAGCTTCTAAATAGTTTGAGAGATATTAAAATAATTAATATTTTTAATGGAGTCCCTGATAAGTCTAAACTTAGGAAAAATAAAATATTAATGTGAATTAATAAAAAACTGAGCTAGAATGGCCCAAAAGTCATGGATCAAGCCAGATCTAATCTTAGCCGTTTATTAGGGACTTAATCTTGGCCGTTGAATTGTCAACGAGAAAAGTATAAGAGGAGGCTTAAGGGTCACTTGGAGAATACAGCGAGTTGATCAAGAATTCGATTTTATGGGGCAAGGCTTGCTGAGGAAATCGTAAGAGTAATCAGATTTGCAGTTGAGGGGCAATGAATACAGAAGCAGAGAGGCAGAGAAGGTACCGAGAGCATCAGTGCAAAAGTCGGGAGAGAGGGACACCGAGCTAGCTAGAGGCCACGTAGAGCTAATCAGGGCCCATGCAGAGGCAGCCAGGAGTTATGCAGTGCCAGAGAGAGCCAAGGTGGGTGACGCAAAGGCTCTAGAGGCTGATGCAGGGCCTCCTGAAGTTGACGCTGGGCAAGAGAGGCAGACACTGGAGATTTCTTGGGTCAAATTGGAGCTAAGAGCTATGGGATTGTTCATCCAAGGTTTTAGCCGGCATATCTGTCTCTGACTGAGAAGTACTATTGCCGAGATCATTCTCTGTTGGGTGAGCCGTTTTGGCACCCAGATTGTATTTTGAAATTGCTTAATAATAAAACCCTCAGATCGCTGCACCAGTTTTCTCGCATTGGGTTTTTCCGAGGACATTAGTCCAAAAACAACAGTGTCACTTGTGTGCTTGTTTTTCCTTCAGTTGATGATCTGTAATGTGTTGAGCATGTACTTGTATTTATTTTCAGTATTACATGGTAAATAACTTGTTAATTAAACAAAACAAGTAGGCAGAAATAAATCAGAAAGTACATGAAGGATTTCTAATAGTTAGGCTTAGAAATTCCAACATGGTATCAGAGGGTGGTTGCATATCACAAGAGAATTGAGGGCATCAACCGAACAAAGCAGCATTAGCAAAAACAACTATCCCGAGTGACAGGAGATGTTCCTAGCAGAGAAGCAGCAAGGAAGAGGTGACGCAGTGCCTGCGTCATCAAGTTTGAGCCGAGAGGATGATCAACGCAATGGCAAAAGGGAGCAGACCCGACCTACGCAGTGCCCAGTCATCTTTCTCAGTCAGGAAGGATTGACGCCCATGGCCAGGAGGTGCGGATTTTTGCTAGTGCCAGGATTGCGCAGAGCGTAGAAGCTCTAACCTTCAGTTTGCTGAGGCATAGAACGTTGTGGGTAAGTTGCAGAGTGAAGTTGGTGGGGTACTGTGGTCAGAACAGTACTTAACAGGGCAAGACCAAGGAGGAGGGAGTTGCTGCCGAGGATTTCTAGCCAAGAAATATGAATAGACTCCTCCAAATATGTGCTGCCAGCTGACTGAAATGATGTGGAAAACAGCTCTAAATACTCACACGTGTGAGCTCCAAGTAGTCGGCTGGCGCTACGATCTCCAAGGGTGAAGTCACCTCCATGTGGCAAAGTGCATGAACATATGTGCAATGAAATCCCCCACATACCAACAAAACATAACCAAGTACCTCAACATGTGTGCCACCATGCTAGCTCATCAATATAAAACCCAAGTTGAACAAGAATAGCTCTATAAGAATATAATCATGCCTCCACATGTGTGCCAAGAGAGGGCACTCTAGGAAGTGATCTGTCAACTAAACAAAACGATTCGAGATTGTTACCCCTCATATCCTATTAAGTGTACCATACTGGAGTCAAAGTGTAATTCTTATGCATGTGGGATTATGTACAGGTGTTGGTTTAGTGAGGTGACCCAAACCCCCGTCAGTCGGTCATGGTCCCCATCCCAAGGTTTTGGGGTTTGTAGCTACAATTGACTGGCAGTAACGCCCCGTCATGTCGGACATGTGTGTCCTGGGTAGGTACTCTCACATCTTGTGGTGGATCTAGTCAAGATACAGAATTTGCCCCTAACCATTCACTTACTTGAGAAATGTTTGTCAAGTTGCGCCTCATTGAAAGGTTGTCATACCTAGATAGCACACCTCCCACTTGGACCCTCTTTTCTTTCTGTATTTTTCACACTGAGTTGAGAATGTGAAAAGCGCCCCTCCTAAAAAGATATGTGGCGTGAAATCCAACATTTCATTAAGTCGACTTGCTCGGCCTCTAAACAAGCTTATGACATAAAAAGACCCATGTGAGGGGCTTCTCTTCTTCCTTGAAAGATGGATGTGGAATGAACTTCAAATCATACTCTCAAGACATGTGGCTACATCAAAGAAGTTTGATCCACCTTGAAAGCAATTCAAATCTCCGAAGTCATTCCATTCAAAAGAGCCATCAAGTATGCCATAAATAACAAGTCGTTGGAGTTATTCAAGCATGAGATGAAGACTTTGGACCGACAAGGCACCCTCATTTCAACAAAGTCCAAGCTTATCATAAGGACCTCCAAGCAAAAAGAACCCTAGCGCTACCTCAAAGGAAGACATATGATGAAGTCATACCATAATTCAAGGGTTTCAAAGCAAGTTCGTGGGCGAGAAATCGTTCCACTTTCCAAGCCTAGCGAACTGCTTAGGTTTGATTTAAGGGAAAAAGTAGTGACCTAATAGGTTTTGAAAGCCGACCGAGGTTATAACTGATATGAACGAAGCGGGGTAAGGCATTTGTTCTAACTGTCAAATAAAGTAAATACCTTCCGACTCGTTGATGCGATGTTTGCTGGGTATGGCTACTATCAGATCAATACCTCCCATTCCTAATTTATGATGCCATTATTTGTCTAGTTGTGCCTACTGTAGTGAGTATGGCTTGGCTTTATCGGTCTATCAACCTTAGTATGGCTTTATGCCTAAATCTATCTGGCTTTATCAGCCTATCAATCTTCGTTATCAGATTGAGTATGGCCAACCTTAGTGACCGGAATGAGTATGGCTTCGTTGTATCAATCTATCTATCTGGTTGGGCTGTATAAGACTATAAGTCTATCAACCAACCCGAATATGGCCCGCCCGACCCGATATGCACGTAGTTTGAATCGTTGATTGATTCCAAATCAATATATTAACCCATCTCATCCCAACTACTATACCCCATTGGATAGGGATAGTTCAACACGGGGGCATATAAAAAAAGTTATCTACCTTCCATCCTCCCACGATTAGGATCACAGGCTGGGCAAACCCAACAGAGCATCCGAGGAGACATGATGGAGCAATACTTATTCGATAAATATCTCTATTCTCAATATATATTCATAGTGTGCAGTTGGAGACCATATTGATTTGTTTGGGTTGTCCCCCCCCTAACTTAAGCTACTTTATTTCTTTATTTTCACATGGTGTAGGACGTTGGTTCATTTTTTCGTCAGATCCAATTGGGTGGGTTTCAACTCTTTATAACATATATAGAAGTATCAGCCGGCATCAAATATGAAGGGAAGGCAGCATAAAACCCTAACGAGTGGCGGGGCTCGAACCCGCATCTTAGAAATAGTTGGTTGGCTAATTGATACGCCTCAACCCCTCCCTCCGATGGGATGCGACTCCTTGGGAAAATGAGATACGTATATCTCAACTTCAATAAATAATTAGTTGCGAGTGATACCCAGCTCAACTATGACTATTAGGGCTTACCCTGACCCAGCATACCTCCCCGGCCCACCACCCATATCGCCCTCCAGGACCTAATTGGTTATAAAACTGATTTTTCTTTTCTTATAAAACACAGTCAATAGCACAAGCATCAACAGCGGAGGAACCTGGAGCTGCAACTAGAGATGATTGTTCCGCGAGATCCGCACTCGCAGCTGACACTGTAGATGGATTGGATGGAGAAGCAATAGCAATTGGATTTATAGCAGTTTGTTCATTGTAAACTGGGGATTAGCGACTGGATCTAGAGCCGCATGAACAGTTGGAATGGTCTAAACCGTTGTCACAACAGTGGTGACCCCACCCAAGAGTTCTCTAAGAGAAATAGATATTTCTATTTTGATATATGCGGCCCGGGCCAACAAATAGGTTAGTGGCTCTCCCTTAGTAAGTAGTTTACGACCGAGCCGAGGTCTGCATACATGGTGGTCCAAAAGCGGTTGAGATCTTCCTTCATGGTCAACAGCGTCACTACGTCCCTTCGGTCAAACAATATCAGCCGAACAGGTCAAAGAACCAAATAGATAGACTCGATGGGCAATACTGTAGAACGATTTAGTAGAACTATAGAAATCAAGCTCAAACCCACCTATTACAACCTACCCATTACTAGTAGACCTCTAGACAACTTTCACCAACCACGGGTTTGGGATCTAATGGTGCAGTTGCACTAACGATCAGAGTGGGGGCATCTCGACATTGGCAAAGGGGTTTCCATGAGGGAAATCGAGGCTCAGAGGGAGTCACATCAAGAACTTCCAAGAGGGAAGTAGAGGAGCAACAAAATGGCAGTGAACAAGGTAAGAGACTAAGATAGACAGGATGGAACCTCAAACTTCGTAGTTTGGAAGGCCAGAATCTTGTCCGTTCTAGACAAGAATCGTCTCAAGCACTTCCCAGTTGACTCGGTTGACCCGGTTGAGAAAGACAAATACGAGGAGGCAATGGCAAGGGCCAAGAGCATCATCCTTGATAGGGTCAAGGACCATGTAGTACCACATATTGCCGAAAAGGAAAAGGCAAATGCGATGTGGGAGGCCCTGACGAAATTGTATCAGCATACTTCCATGCAAAGGAAGATGCTACTAGAAAATCAGCTATGGTCGTACCAGATGCAGAAGGGAGAACAGATCGACACCTTCCTTGGTCGATTGAAGGAGATCCGGGATCAGCTGACTTCCATAGGCGGCCACACCAGATCAAGAATTGATGGTGAGGACAACGCTTAACGCAGTCTCAGAAGACTGGGAGGTGTTTGTCCAGAGCATATTGGGTAGGTCGACCCTTTTAGATTGGGAGGAACTATGGGCGGCTCTTTGCCAAGAAGAGATCAGAAGGCTGACCAAGGCAGGAAGCAGCACCAAGGGGGTCAGAATCAAGGAGGAAGAGGATGTTGCTGCCCTAGCGTCTCAGGGAAAGCAAGAGAAACGGAAGAAGAAGGACCTCTGTAAGGTCAAATGCTTCCACTGTGGAGAACTGGGTCACTATGCGAGCCAGTGTCCGAGGAAGAAGAGCAAGGGAGAGGTTTTCAAGACCAAGGCTATGCCAGCAAGGGCGGAGAAGGAAGTGGAGACAGATGATGACTACGCCATGAGTGCTCACACACCACTTGAGAGGAAGTGGGGAGACATCGAGCTGTAGTCAAATGAACTACAGGCGATGAGGGGCAGGATCCTCGAGGTACACAGACCCTTGCATTATACCTTGCTACAGGAGCCCCAAAGAGGAGTAGCAATACTGGCAGATGTCAGTAGAGATGGATGGGGGTGGAGCGACAGAGGGAGCTATAGTGCAAAAGTCCCAGGACAGCGTGAGGCAGCAGTGCGAGATGCATGGAGTTGTTGCAGCAGCGCAGAGGTCAGAGAGGAAGCACTTGTCAGAGACAGAAGGAATTTCAGCATCATCGTTGTCTCTAGCCTGACAGAGATGTCAGAGTTGGGAGGTCAGTTACTTACTTCTTAGTAACTGAGTTGCAATGCAGCAGTTACCAATGGCAGTGCTATGGGTAGCACAATGCAACATGATGAGAGGGGTTGTCATACGGATGCAGCAGTGGCAGTGGCAGGGCCATGGGTAGCAGTACATGATGCAGCAATACAGAGGATGTTGGGCAGCAGGCCTAGCATCAACACCAGGACCGATGTCGGATGATCAAGGTGATGCTCAGTGAAGAGTATTACTAGAGCATAGTTCTCGCTAAGAGAGAGTGTTGATTTGGGGTAGCATCGGATGTGCTCTAGCCACAAAAATTGGTGGAGGGGCTAAAGCAAATGAGATCTCCAACACCCAGAAATGGTTTGGGCAGATTCTAAACAGTTTGAGAGATATTAAAATAACTAATATTTTTAATGGAGTCCCTAAATCTAAACTTAGGGAAAATAAAATATTAATGTGAATTAATATAAAATTGAGCTAGAATGGTCCAAAAGTCATGGATTAAGCTAGATCTAATCTTAGCCATTGATTAGGGACTTAATCTCGGCCATTGAATTGTCAATGAGAAAATTATAAGAGGAGGCTTGAGGGTCACTTGGAGAACACACCGAGTTGATCAAGAATTTGATTTTTTGGGGCAGGGCTTGCTGAGGAAATCGAAAGAGTGATCAGAGTTGCAGCTGAGGAGCAATGACTACAGAAGCAGAGAGGCAAAGAGGGTACCGGAGCATCAGCGCAAAAGCCAAGAGAGAGGGACGCAGAGCTAGCTAGAGGCCACGCAGAGCCAGTCAGGGCCCACGTAGAGGCAGCCAAGAGTTGCACAGTGCCAGAGAGAGCCAGCATGGGTGACGCAGAGGCTCTAGAGGCTGACGCAGGGCCCCCAGACGCTGACGCAAGGCGAGTTGGGTGACGATGGGCTGATGTTGGGCTAGAGAGGCTGACGCAGTCCCTACAGGCAGATGTTGTAGATTTCGTGGGGCAAATTGGAGCTGGGGGCTATGGGATTGTTCATCCGGGGTTTTAGCCGGAATATCTGTCTCCGACTGAGAAGTACTACTGCCAAGATCATTCTTTGTTGGGTGAGCAGGTTTGGCACCCAGATTGTATTCTGAAACTGCTTAATAATAAAACCCTCAGATAACTACATTGGTTTTCCCGCATTGGGTTTTTTCGGGGACATTAGTCCAAAAGCAACGATGTCACTTGTTAATTAAATAGAACAAGTACGCGGAAAAAAATCAGAAGGTACATGAAGGATGTATAACAGTTAGGATTAGAATTTCCAACACTACTACAGAAATCTTCCATTGGGCTTTAGTGAGTCACTGATGGAGCAAGGGACTTCTGGTACTTTCACCGGGCATCTACATCCTATATCTATGGAGCAGTGAAATCCCAATACATCTATGGATGCCCAACTAGCAATCCAAACAACAAGAAAATCTGTTAGAGATATTCCCTAAGCAACCCCGGCACTCGTGTTCCTGCACTTGCGCATTTCTGCACTTGCACATTCCTACACTCGCGAGTTACTGCACTCGTGAGTTCCTACACTCGCGCGTTCCTCCACTTGTGAGTTCTTGCACTCGCGAGTTCCTGCACTCGCGTGTTCTTGCATTCGCGAGTTCCTCGACTAGGAATAACTCAGCATCTTGCTACTGCCTCTCCAGATCTAGAAATCTTCCTCTGGATCATGTCCCTACCCCTATGCTGCAAAAGATCTCTTCGATCAGAATTTCCTACAGAGAACTTCTCACTTCAAAAAATCGATCTCTTGATCTCTCGATGTATCTTCCAAATGACCCTCAAGCCCCTTCTTATATCTTCCTGTTGGACAACCAACGGCCTAGATTAACTCTTAATCAAAGGCTCATATCATTTTGACTTGATCTTCGTCTTTATCTAGAAGATTCACCCACAATTAGATTAATATCCATTAATATTTTAATTTTCCTAAGTTTAGACTTAGGAACTCCATTAAAAATATTAACTATTTTAATATAATCGTCTCTGGGTGGAATTTCCCAAAACGGTTCTTGGGTTCTTTGGAATGCATGTGCCCAAGCCTCCCTGCAAAATTTGAGGCTTGGAGCACATTCAATGCTACCCCAAATCAACATTAACATGAGGTCTGTATCTTTTTAGTATGATTCAATTTTCAAATAACAATCACATGTGAGCTTGTTGCACCTACAAATTGTTAGTAACATTGTGGGCTGTTGTTGCTAGCTTGTCCACTTCAGTAGATATCTGTCCATATGGACATTATATTGCTTATTTTTTCCACAGCCGCTGAGTATGTAATCGTATTGGACATGACAGAAATCATGCACAAAATACCCAATACACATTCCATATCCATGTGGTGGGTTAGCTGAATCACACTGAAACCCAGACCAAAATTTTTTAAATTACAAGTAGAAATAAACACCTAACCTTAGAAACCCCCCTGCCCTATAAAAAAAAAGAAGTGACAGCTAAAGACAAACTCATTTGACAGAATATGCCAAAACTGAGGAGGAAAACATGACATTTGAAATCTTCATTTTTCTGTCAAAAGAAAACTGAATGATAAGCGTAACTATAAAAGTTTAAAGTACCAGCTAATTTGCACACTGACAGTTGCACCTGACATTTGGAGGGCCATTTTAAATAATGACTTAAAGCACACCTATGGTTTGAAAACACTTCCCCGTGAACCCATTGCTATAGTTGTTCTACATAAATAATTCAAGCTATGAGTTTGGGTTGCTCCAATTAGTACAGAAAATTTGGGGAAAAATGGGACAGCTAAGTTCTAGGAACAGCAATTTCCTTGTCTCAGGCACAATTTCGAATGTTCTTACTACATAGAATAGCAATTCTATTTGAAAATACAAATTCCATATCCATGTGGTGGGTTAGCTGAATCACACTGAAACCCAGACCAAAAATTTTAAAATTACAAGTAGAAATAAACACCTAACCTTAGAAACCCCCCTGCCCTATAAAAAAAGAAGTGACAGCTAAAGACAAACTCATTTGACAGA
Organism: Pinus taeda; assembly: GCA_000404065.3. NCBI lineage: Eukaryota > Viridiplantae > Streptophyta > Pinopsida > Pinales > Pinaceae > Pinus > Pinus taeda. The sequence continues at coordinate 93,418 of APFE030214549.1, forward strand.
ATATGCCAAAACTGATGAGGAAAACATGACATTTGAAATCTTCCTTATTGTGTCAAAAGAAAACTGAATGATATACGTAACTATAAAAGTTAAAAGTACCAGCTAATTTGCACACTGACAGGTGCACCTGACATTTGGAGGGCCATTTTAAATAATGACTTAAAGCACACCTATGGTTTGCAAACACTTCCCCGTGAACCCATTGCTATAGTTGTTCTACATAAATAATTCAAGCTATGAGTTTGGGTTGCTCCAATTAGTACAGAAAATTTGAGGAAAAAATGGGACAGCTAAGTTCTAGGAACAGCAATTTCCTTGTCTCAGGCACAATTTCGAATGTTCTTACTACATAGAATAGCAATTCTATTTGAAATATATATGTTACATAACACCAATAAGATGAAACAGAGTCCTATCAATTAATATTCATTCTTTTGTTGCAGGATGTTCCAATAAAAATAGGTTTAAACTCACAGATAATCAATCACTTTTCATAGCGCTGAGTTTCATCCCTACATCTGGCAGCTTGCCAGTGTGACAAAACTCGCACCTAAAAGAGTTTAATAAGTTTATACCTAAAAATAAACTTTGTCTATCAAATAATTAAAGCAATGCATTCACTCACTTTCCATGTGCTTCCAACTTGTGGGAAAAAACCTGTTTCAGTTCGCCCAGCACCTATGACACATGCAAAAATGAACTAAGATACCTATCCAAGAAATATATAACCAACTTTAATAACAACACCACAATACTCAGGAAGATTGCTCACTGGAAACAACAAATCATGAAATTCATGCAACAAATTCCATATATTTCATCTAGATTCCACAAACTGTGCATGTAACAAAAAATGAAGCATAAATCTTGTTGAAAGATATCGTTCCGGACAATGCCCTGGAACCGACGAGTAAATATCATGAGCTAACAGGTCTAAGGGGAATATGTGCCTATGACATACAATCATCATCTTACTAATCACAGAATCTAGGAGAGAACTTGATATTCTTCTAGTCATCAATGTTTATCGTCAAAGATGAAACCAGTATGGGTGTTTAACTGATGCATGGAGCTATAAAACTTGTAGTTTAGCTCTTACTGTTCAGTTTCATCAGTCCACTACTGAGCCATGTTTCAAAATGGTCTTTCAGAATTAAGTTTTTAACTTATTGGAAAGGGACCATAACAGCAAAACAGCATTTTAGCCCCACATGTATATAGTCTAGCATATTGTTTTTAAAGTCAGATATTCAAGTCATAATAATAATCTAATTTTTAGGTCACAGCCAACCAGACAACAGATAGGCATATGAGACCCCAAGAAAGAGAGGCGCATGAGACCCCAAGAAAGAGAACCCAAACATAATAAACAAAGAAAAAAGCAAATTAGATGGCGATCTCCTTCATCAACCATGAAATCCCCAGCAAAGGCATTGATCTCCAAAGGGACTTTCAAATACAACCATAGGTTTTGTGCTATAAACTATACGTGAAAAAACACACAAAGAAGGTCAAAAAGATAACAGGCATAAAATTAATTAAAAAAAAGCTTAATGTGAAAGCCCACTAACAACAAAACCCACTATTGCATTATTGTTTGGAAGTTCAGGACCTTCCACAGTAGTACAACAAGATCTAGCACCCCCACATGATATAAAGTTCCAAGTATCAAGGGGCTAGTTTGTGCAACTCAGAAAGGCTACCCACTGTCATCTCAGTAGCTCTTCCTCTCTCTTTAGGTTGACTCTACTCCAACTGAAGGAGGGCTTCCCTAGAAGGTGGTATTGCTAGGCTATAGAATGAGGCCACAAGGTGAATTAAGGAAGATTTAAACTAAGCAAAATGGGTGGTGGTTGTAGTATATGAAATAGGATGACAATTGAATGGGATAAGGACAAGATCATAAAATAAAGGATGAAAAACAAGGAATGAAAAGAGATGGTTAAGGATGAAAAACAAGGAATGAAAAGAGATGGAGGGAAACCAGTGCCTATCAGCCATGGGCTAATGGAGCCATAAGGCATTGGACAAATGAGTCAATTTGAGAGCTTGATACTCATCACTTCTCTAACTCTAAATCTCCAATTTGTCAATTACAAATCAAATGGAAAGAAACTCCTCTTTATATAGAATAAGGTAAGTCGTTCATACAAGTAAAATATATTATCTTTCTCACTGACTCCATGACAAGTGAGCAAATAGTAAAATATTGGAGTTGTTAGAACCATGGTTGACAAATCATGGCATGTGGATGCTAGCCTCCTTATGAGAGGTTGTCATCCAAAAATACGCAAAAATATGCAACAACAACCTACAAGAGAGGATGCACCATCTGCAAATAGGCATTATACCAAGTCAAATGCTAAATGAGTCCACATACAATTCACCCTCTAAGAATGGATGCATGCAAAACATTATAAATTACTCTTCAATCTAGGAGGATGTTCTCAAGGGTCACCTAGAAGGGCTCACAAAGTGCACCCTCCAAGGTGCATGAGAGATAACAATAAAATATTCTCCTAGTAGAATGCTCTAGGACCAGCCTCCAAAAATACAAAGTGGTCCACAAGATGCATGCAGCTAATCCACATGTGCAAATCCCAAGGCAACAAACTCCATGGATGAATATACAATAAGTAGTCAAACCCCAAAATAATAAGTGACCAACCTCCAACAAAATAAATCCAAGAAGGCGAGGGAAAAATATGGTTTTTTACCATGCCAAAACTCTAGGATACAAATAAGTACACAGCTCCAAGAATAGCAAGAAGTGTCTCCCAAAGTTTGCCCTCCAAGGATATGCCCAAATTTAGTAATATAACCAAATAAAGTGCAAAAAATGTGGCTCTCGAAGTATGCCACACATGTCCCAATAAAAGGCCTCCATAACTACCTTCAATTAACCCTTCAAGTATGAAAAGAAAGATAATGGTGTAAGATGCCTGTTACCACTCAAACTAGCAGGGGTTCCAAGAGGGGATCCTATAGAGCAACTACTAGGCCAAGGGGCAACAATGGAGCAATAGCCCACTGTCACCTCGACTAAGGTTCCCTGCTCTTTACGGACTTGCACAGATGGGAGGCAAACTGGTATGAGGAATCACGGGAATGAATAGGTCAATGAAAGGATGAAGGGTGATTCCCAAGGCCCATTGACAAGAGAGACTCAATGATATGGCTTTATTGCTTGAAAAGCAAGGTGATATGCTCTCTAAGAAAGGCTAGGAGGATTCTTGAGGCTAGGGATTGGGAGTATATCTTGTCAAGAGGCTTCCTAGACCTAAGAATCCTTATAAAGAATTGGTCTTTATGTGATCTTTGTGGAATTTGAGTCATTAGGTTGCGGGATCACACAAGACCAAGTGGACCCAGAATTAGGCCAAGGATGTGGAGTTGATTAACCAAGGAGGGGCTTGACCTAATTATGGAAGAGAAGAGGATCAAAGGATAAATTTTCTTTTAGAAACGAATGCAATGATCCAAATGAGGACACTATCCAAGGGAAACCTAGGGCAAGAAATGATCCTTGAGCTAGGGCTCACAATATCTCAAGATCCCACCATCAGAACTGCTTGAAATTTAGAAGGCCTTTAGAGAAAACCCCGGTGCAATTATTGACAAGAGATCGAACTTTTTAATGGCTAGAATGGGAGAAAAAGGATGCCCTAGGTGACCTATGGAGGCTTGGCCTAGAAAGAGAAGGAGACATGAGAGAAATCTTCTTTAAAAGTGATCACCTATGGAAGGATTAGTGCATTATCCTTTGGGAGAGATGGAGTCAGAGAATTTATCGTCTGAAAAAGATTTACTCAGTCAAGGAGGCCTTCAAGCAACTTCGCATGGCATGGGAGCATGAAAGCAGCCACTCAACGTCTTTATACTTCGACATGCAATAATTGATGACTTATCAAGATGTATTCAACAACAATAATCTCTAGGAACATTCACCCATTCATACATGGCCCATGCAATGATGCAACACTACAAAAGATCAAAATTTCCACAATTTCGCATAAAAAAGCAAAAAATTTCAGACTTGTATAGCGAAAATCCCAGCAACATCTCATGTGACAAAGTAAATAACAAGAATAAGCATGCAAAGATCACTTACATGTACAAATGAGTATATCTAATCATCAAATTATGCCGATAATGAGGCTCCACGACAAGAGAGATAGATCCAAACATAATTCATCCATGTAATCCAAACTCATCCTCCAAAAGGGAATACAAAATTCTCAAGTAGCTTCTAAATCCCAATCCAAGTGATGATGATAAAAATGAATCACTTCACTTGTATTTATACAATCACTAATGAGTTTGATTTGCCTAATCTAACAAATTGAGACCCAAATAATAAAATAATGTGCAATAATAACATCCCTTGGTGACAAGCCCATCAAGATAGCTCAATAACAAAATAATAAGCCTCTCAAGAGGGTAGAATGATCAATCAAGTGAGTCATTGGGCCTTTGAGGAGGCCTAATGAAGTCTAGAGTGTGCCATGATGTGAGAATGGACCTCAAACCCCTATGGTGTGCCCAAGTGGGTGTGAGGGGCACAAGGATATCCTCGTGGATCTACAAGTGGATTGAAAATGTCTGTAGACCATCTGTAAGGGCCGAGATGATGAAATAATCGCTCTGCGGTGAGACACATCTTCATTTGGACTCTAAAACATCTGCTAAGTGTATGGTGCAAGTGTGGAGCCGGTTGGGCATGTTGAACCAGGTGCATCATCCTCATCCAAAAGGTGGAACACAAGCAATCAATGAGTGGTGTTGGGGATCCATGAAGTACTCTCTACTATGGTGGAGGCACATGGCTCTCAACACTTACCCTACAAGTGCCAATGTGGCCCTCTGGAGGGCTAGGACCCTATATAGGGAGACCAAGCCCCAAATGAAGACCCACCTGCAATCTTGCATGAGATCCAAAGCGCCCCCTTTCCTTCCAATACAAAAAATCATTAGAATAATCAAGTAAAATAGCTTACAAGTCATGGAATCAATGGGGCACTTCATGGTGGCATGCCCTTCCCAAGTGGGCTTTGGCATGTACAAGTGTCTCCAGGCCCAAGTAACAGGTTTTCGTAGTCCCAGTAGGTGTATTGTTTGATGTAGGCCTAGCCAAGTGTTTGAAGCCAAGCCAAGTGATATCCTGTCCAAGTGGTAATGAGCAGAGTATTCTCGGCCAAGTAAGTTTGCTAGTTCCAGCCTAGTAGGTTAGCAGGCAGAAGCCTACCCAGTTGGTGACCCAGCCAAGTGTGTATTTCCAAGTGATTCCATCAAAGTGGTTGAGCCCAGCCAAGTGTTTGAGCAAAGTAGAGGAAGTGTTGAACACAAGGCTTAAAGGTAACATCGATGCAGGTAGTCTCCTAAATGCGGGTCAAATCCATAAGTGAACAACCTCAATTGGTAACCTCAATTAGTGAACACGGGTAACAAGTAAGCAAACAGTGTCAGTTCTTCATCTAAAGGTATCTCAATAGCTATGCAATAGGATAGGTCCCGTTCCTTAAGAAATCGTACCAGTATTCTACTTATGCATTTATCCAAACACCTTTGAGCTCCTATACTTGGATACTCCCTTAGATAAGATAATGTAAGTGCCCTAAAGAAATAAGTAGGCTCCATCCAGCCAAGCTAGTTGTTTTGGTATAATCACTTGGACCCGCATCTCGTGATAGATCTAGGGCTTATAATCCCTATCATCGCTTCTCTATATAGCTGGGGGGGTATGCCCTCCCTAGCGCTCTTACTTATATATGATATTCTAGTAGATCTCCCCAAGAATCATCTAACTGTCTTATTGAAGGGATAACCTAACCACACCTTCCTTTCTTCCTTATTTTCTAAGCTTAATGGATGAGTATGGTCCTAAGCAAGTGTTTTCAAAAACTAACTAACTAACTAACTTTCTTAGTGACCAAGATCTTTTAGGGGGTTCAGGGCTCTCCCTGAGAATCATCCTTGAAATGCCTTCTGACTAGACCTACAACCAATAGCTATTCTATCTAGCTTACTCAACCAATAAACCAACTTTTGATTGGAAGGGATGCGAGTGGGGCTGGAAAGAAAAGGAAGAAATGCATCTGTTGCGGGGTATATGTCCTATGATGCCTTAGCCTCTGTCTCCGTCCTTGGTATTTTTGCTTGGTCTCAATCAAATACAACTGCTAGGGGTGCTTAAGAAACTCTCGCTTCTCAAATTAGTGCTAGCTTGTATGTTGCTCTCACCTTTGATGCAGGGGTTGATTCAACCACCTTTGTTTCTGCTGCCCCCTAAGTTCGATGCAGGGTTCAAAACTAGCTTTGTTCCTGGAACTCGGTAAACATATATATGGCTCTCGATCTTTATCGGGGACGGGTGGAATAGGAATAGACTTCACAACTGTAGGGTCCAAAGCTCGGTCAGCTTTTGGTTTTGTCACCCTTGTTTATTCTGTTTTGGTTCTCAAATATGGAATTAGGTTTGTTACCTCCGCCTATGCTTATTATGTATGTGGTCTACACCTCTGCATCGGGGCCTCGATCTAGGGAGCAAACTGAATCTTCAATTGATAGATCAGGAAATGGAACTGCGGGCTATAGCTATCATTATAGAAAGTATATGGACTTTGCCACAGTTTATCGCCCCGCTTAGACATAGATGTTTTGGGTTATAGCCGGACAAGGTAAGATGGTCACAGTTACGTGTTACTGGGGTACGACTTGACCGTCGTCGTGCTATGGTCCTAGTAGTCCCCGTAAAGAGGTGTTTAGGATCCGTGTTAGTAGGTCTCACCTGGTCACCTCCTCCTTTAAGACTCTCATATCCAAATCTCATTAATTCAGGGGTCCCATCCATTGACCTTCGTCTAAGTGACTATCTATAGCCATACTAGTCAAACTTACCCCAATATTATCTTCACTTTTCATCATTCAACATATTAGGAACAACTACTCCTCATGCTTTAATCAACAAGAAATCTGATTTGTGTTTTCAGACATAGGTACTACTACTAGTACTCAGAGGCTATCAGCTACAAGTGCTCATGCTTGGACTCTTAGTCGCAGGAGACAGCATCCCAGACTCCTTAGTGCTCCACCTCTATAACGCAATGTCCAACACTACCCAAAATGAGCCATCTCTAATAGTTCAGCTAGAATAGAACAAACCCAACCCTATACTATTGCCCTATAAAATCTAAATAAGAAACTGATAATAACCTCTTTAATAGCAAGGTAGTAATCTTAGTATGAGGATTACAAACTCCTACCTTTTTGGCATTAAAGGTGAACTATTTGAAAAGCCACTTACTCTAACAATCTCAAGATTTATGGAATGATTCGAAAATGACTATTTCCCAGGATCCAGCTGTTTTATATAGGTTCTCTCATTAGGATTTTGATCAATCCTTGTCGCCTTTGTCAAAGTCTCAAAGAAGGGAAAGGTATGGGTAGAAGGGATCACATTCACAGAGGTTGCTACTCTACCCACAGGCAAGCTTTTCAAGTTTGGATAGGTTAGGGTCTACCCACACACAATTTGGAATAACTCGATTGGTTTTGACAAACTGGGTGGAGTGGAGGTCGTCGATTTGTAATCTCCACTAAATGGCTTTCATCCAGTGAATCTAAGGTTGACCCAAGATCATGTTACACCCAATCTATGAATTAATTACATAAAAGGGAGTAGGCTCAGTTTTAGGACCTAAGGTAATTAGCAAGTATCCACTGACTCAAAGTGCAATCTCACTCGGGCCCTTTAGAAATCTCAAAAAAGTTTCAAGTTAGAGTAGAGTAGAGTCTAGTTAGAGAAGAGAAGCTAAGGCCTTTCAAAGCATCAGAGCCCATTAAATGGAGTTAGCCTTTATGTTATTAAACCCATTATCGGCATCAATGGAGATTCCATTCTATTCACTTGGACCTAGTCAAATTGGATTGGAAAGAAATAACTTAGCAAACACATCATTCATTATAAAATCTTTATCAGAACAGCAAACAAATATGCTCTTTGGGATTCTCAGATCCATCATACTTAGGGAGTTATGGCATATAGATGGGCAACATCTTTTCTTTAAGTCTAAGTGTGGAGGGGTAGTATTCATCAATCTTATCCCCAAGGTAATTAGTGGCATCCTTCTGTGTTTTAGGCATAACCACATAGGGTAAGCTGACATTCACACTACGTTGAAGGGGTATAAAAAGAGATAAATGAGTTATGATTTGGGCAACCAAGGTTTCATCTAATTGTAACATATGATCAAGTAACTATTCATTAGCACTCTCATGGGCAGATGTTTGGTCAAGTACTCAAGTTGCATTAGGATTAGCCTCCTTATGGCTTAAAGGTGTTTGTTCACAGGTAGGGAGAGGTTGTTTAACCCTAGAGACATGAACACTCTACTTAATGTTACCAACTTCTTGTCTCAAGGTGGTAAAGAAGTCGGAAACAATTCCATTTTCAAATACAAAAGTAGGTGGAGATCTCTCGTAGCCTCCCCCTTTATCAACCACATTGGAAATTTTGGCATTCCCATGACCACCTGATCCACTCAAGGGTCCACATAAGGAGGGGGGCGAACCATAATAGGCACTTGAGCATGCTGACTAGGAGTTGGGGTAGGAAGTTCATATTGGGTTTGGATAGAGGGAGTTCGATCGGATGGACTTTGAGTTTGTCTATAGGAACTACTTTGAGTCACATAAAGGGTTACATAATCTCCCATGTCCCTAAGTATTCTAAGATGGTGCATTTGTGTCTATTATAAGGGGCAGAGGCAACGGAGGCAGAAGCAAAGAGAGCAGACCCCAAAGTAGCCAAAAGTAGATCTAGATCCAGTGGATGATGCAAGTAAGCTTGTTTTATCACTACCTGCGGAGCAAGCAATAGTTCGAAAGCCAGCAGGGGGCAGGAGCAGAGCCCTGATGCAGATCTCTCAGTTGCATATCCTTAAGTGAAGTCTGCCAATGTTAGCATGTGCTACCAAAGTCAAAGGCTCACCAGGCGACATCACTAGGTCGAAGGATCTCTAGCTTGTTCCTGCATCGATGGAGAAATATATTAGACCTTCCAATTTGAGAGCCAGCACCGTGTATAGTGCAAGTTTAACCATTTGCAGTTTATCTTGTTCTAGCTCCCCTCAGTATTGTTCTCACATTAACTATATGCTCTTAGTCAAGCTTTGGCATACCCTGATATTCTACTAAAAGAAAAAATAATATTGCTCCAACTAGTGATGTTCTAACATTCGTGAGTGCTCTGATATCATCTAGTGTCCCCGCTAATGATGTTCCAGCATCAGGCCCTACTACTATGGATGTTTCAATATTAGCTAATGTTTCTACTAGTGTTGTTCTGCCATTGCCTATGCTCTATTCCTTCTCCCTTGCTTCTAGTTTTTGAACAAGGGGGTGCTTACATTGACACTCAAACTGAATATGCTATAGAATCTGTTCGAATTCCAACTCGGTCCACTGCTACTAGCTATTGAACTGGAAGAGAGGTTTTGGGCTTTGCTCGGTAAACTGAATCAATAGGTAATGTGACCCACCTCAGCGGCTTACTTTGCTGCTAGTAGTTATGCGCCAGGCGGAGCTAGTTGCAGAGCCACCGATTGAAAAAGGTCATCGTAAAACGAGCATATAGATAAGGTCAGTCGTAGGGCAAAAAGGTTAAGGTGTAAGGAAGGTTTACTTTGACTTAAGGACGCTTGAGGTGAAGTAGTGGTCCTGGTACTGGTCCTAGCTTGGTCAAGTAGGAATCGGGATTGATCTTGGGCTTGTCTTGGCTTGGACCTATAAATGATCTATTGGGGGTGGACCACTAAAGTTTGGATTGACTACCTCGGTTCGGCATCGACCTTACCTGGCCTGTTAAACAGACAAGATTATGGTTCTTTTTTGCTTGTTTTCTGACTCTGATCAGGAATTGGACCTTGATCGGGTTGATCCTTTATTGCTTCCGAAAGAGAAAGGCTGGTAGGTCCGGATTCAATTCACTTTCTTTGCTCGATGGAACAAGGAAGGTGAGTTGGGCCAAAGAAGTAATGGAGGCATATAATCATATGCTCGAAAAGTTAGCTGTATCAATACTGATAGCCAGCGACATGCTTCCATCTGTTCCTTACATTTATACCTTTGCTTTGATGACTGAAATGAGGAGCATGCTTCAAGGGATTTAAGACCTAAGCAATGGCTTTGGAAGTCAAAACAATACTAATCAAGTGCTAAATGACAAACGAGATGCAGCCACAAGTGCGAATTCTGTGCCATATTCTTATTTCAGACTTTCTTGCATGGTGGGATTGCAATCAAGGTCCACCAATGTGAGAATATAAATGGGATTGAAAAGATGACGGTGGGTTGAAAGATGTAAGTTTCTCTTAAAATGAGAAAACTGAAAGCAATCAAATATCAAAATAAAAAACAAAGAGGTGTTTGAAGACCCAAGACTAAAAGATATTGGGATGAAAGACCCAGAAGGTAGTCAAATAACAAGAGAAAAGTGAGAAGGCTTAAAGGAGTTTGAAGACCCAAGCTAGGAGTTGAAAGACCAAAAATGTAAGCAAAGATCAATCTAATGAATGCTTGAATCATTGAAAATCCTTTTGAAACTTCATTAGAGATTCTACGCAAAAAGAGAATTACACCAAATGGAAAATCATCTCAACATTAGTAAAATCAATAGAGATCCTCTTTAACTAAGTTGGCAGTAATGTAAAAATATTAGTTAAGGGAAGCACTCTAACAGTTGAATCAAATGATGTCATTTCCAGCTAGTTTCATGGTAGTAAAAACAATAAAGGCAATATGATTGAACCGATCATTGAAGGGTAATCCCTAAGGGAAGTATATTAAGCCATAAAAACAAAGCAATGTCTTATTATTAATCAATCACATTCAAGCATACAAGTTAGAAATTAGAAAACCATAACCATACAATGACACATAACCATAGGCTAGAAGACAGTAGTGAAATCATTCCCAGGCAAGCAAAGGTGAAACTAACTAATAGAAGGTGGTTTATGTGCAAGTTCCTTGGGTCTTTATTATGTTTTATAGTATGGCTTATAGATATGATACCAAGAGTGATCGCGAGGATACAAGACTAGAGCTATCTTTGGGCTAGTTTACTGAGCAAATGACATAGGACATCGGTTTGATGACTGTTTACATCGAGGGTGGAAACAAGCTTACCAATAATGAGGCTGCATGTGGTTAGGAAGAGGATAGATCGAAGGAGGAGACTACGAAGAGTATGATAGAAACAACAAAGGTTCCACCTCTATTTTCATTGAGACTATAGAGACCTTAGAGGGAAGTATTCCCTACATAAAATTTGATAGCAAGACCCAAGTGATGCTACGATTAGAGAGATTCAGAGACTACGTCTAGAGAGAGCTATTAAGCTCGAGAGTGTTTACACATCATGACATCAGCTAGCAGAGGCTATATCATTTTTGGATCCCAGTAGGCACACATTTGATTTCCCTTAGAATGAGATGTCTCCCACCTTAGAGGGCGTCTTCCATATTATGGTTTTACCCATTAATGGAGCTATGATTGAGACTAATCACTTTAATGAGTTGAAGGTAGAGTAGACAGAGAAGGAGAGTAGAGACATAGATTACTTGGTGGGGACAAGAGAGTGTGTATAGAAAGGGCACTCAAATATCAGATTGACAGTCATAGAGAGTAATGCAAAGCCATTACTAAGGTAGTTAGTGGTAAGTGCGATAGTAGTATCTACAACTTCCCATCACGGTAACATAATAAAGGCAAATATTATTAGCAAGATATGAAGAGTAGTAGATGATGGCATCGGGTTGTGCTATGGGGGTCTTTATTTTGCACAAGTCTACCATGACTTAGATGAGATCATTGGGCGAGGGAATCCATTAGCTACATCCTCTTTTATGTAGGTATGGTTATAGGGCCATATCAAACTATGGAGGCCATAAGGATAGAGCTTGATTGAGCCAGGGATGCCCATGATACTGAGGTACATGGGTAAAAGAGAACCTACTAGATGGCCATAGATATGGAGACTAAGGAGTGGAATAAATATCGCATGGAGAGGGCCTCTCCCACCATGAAGGTCATATACGAAAGGGAGATGTAGGTCAAGATACTAACATTTTTTATGGTAGACATAATTATATAAGAGAGTATCATCCTTCCTAGTGAATACATCTATAGTGGGGAGATGTTCCTATGACTCCTAGACTAGATCTAGTGAGATTTCACATTCCATGATGAAATAGAGTATAGAAGACATATTGATAGTGGGGCTTCATCAGTATGTTGATTCGAGGTGGGATGATATAATGAGTTAGCATGGTGACCATAAAGTTAAGATCCCTAGGGAGGGAGGTACAGGTATTTTGATAGGAGGGATTAGTAAGGCCACACAGGCAGAGATTGGGGGTATACTGGATAGCATTTATGTAGAGGAGTTGAGCAAGGTAAACATTAGGATATCTCGGGGTGACGCTAAATAGGGCATGATGATAGAGATTTATATAGCAGACCCAAGGAGGAGAGATTATAACTCAGGTAAGACTCTAACCCTAAACATAAACAAACATCAATACTATACATTGAGATGAATATACTAACCAATTGTATTGTTACGCAGACGATCCTAATGACTAAAGGATTCACTTGGATAGTGCTAGAACTAGAAGCGATATTGTAGTACTATAAGCATAGGTGGTAGATTTACAATCCTAGGTAGATAGTTTGTTAGCTGATAGACATGCTAGCATAGGACCGAGTGATCCTGCATAGATGGTAATAGTGACTGCATATAAAGATGTACATATAGATATGTTATAGGCTGATTTAGCACAAAGATATGAGAGGATTTTGGCCCTTTATATAGTATTAGTCTCAAATCAGTAGCTTATACAAGCACTACAGATGTAGACTAGAGAGTATACACATGTGGTAATACTGGCTTTCTGTTTGGCTGACTTGCTCGCTACAGCTCTGTATCTTATATATATATATATATATTAATATATATATATATCGCTCTCGATCACGAAGGTCAGACTATCTACAAGCATTCGACTCTTAATCACGATAAGAAAAAAGGAAATGGGAAGCCTACCTGCATCGATGCCAAGTAATTGAATTCCCTCCCCACTACACGTCTTTATATCCAGCTCTTAGGGTTGAGGGTAGCGTTCCAATGTATGAAGGTTGGATATTCAAATCTTCGGCCAAGACTGCGTAAGGATCACATTTTGTCGGTCGAATTCCTAGGACCAACCCCCAGTAATTATGAGTGAGTGATTGGTCCACGCCACGTTGTGCCCTCCGATTATTTAGACCTTATCAATGTGCATATAAAGTCTCCCTTCCCCTTCTTGGTGAGTGAGCTTACCCTTGGTAGCTAAGGAGATGGAACTATATATGAAACCACTAGATCCAAGCAGGGTATAAATCTATAACTGTATCCTTAACCGCAACCGGATTCAGAACTAGTTAAGTGGACTTTGGCACTCGATCTAGCTCATATGCCACTGTAGGATCTGCATAATATGGATCTTCAATTGGTGGAATGGCATATCAATCTACAACTAAAGTATCTAAAACTAGTATGGGCTTTTTATTTGCCTTTACCTGGAACTTTATCTACTTCATGTTATGCACTTGGTGGTGGTGGTGCTCCTTCATACAGCCTTGGGTTCTTTTAGATCTTCCCTCCACCCCAACAGCTCTTGGCAGCAATTGTAGATCTAGTTCTTTGGCTCAGTTCCCCCCCAGAATAATAATCTTCAGCAGCAGTAGTTCAGATCTTGTTCTCCAGAGGGCTTCCGGTCGAGCATTCTGAAATTCCATCAACTATAACTCCCTAGGGCTATAACTCCCCCCAGTGGCTCGATAAACTATGCTTTCAGGATGGACTAGATTAGCCAGTTGCCTCCTCCCCAATAGAGGGTGAAGGCTACGATGTTCTATCCTTACATACGTTATATCGGTCTTCAAACCAAATGTCATCATGGATTGTTTGTTCAACTAGCTCCGGGTGTCCACCCTTTACACCCCCTCCAACGGCATCTAGCTCCTCCCAACCATAGTTTCCAATGGCATGAAGCTTAAGACTCCCACCCGTCGATCGAGAACAACTGCAAGTTTCTTAGAAAGGGAGGTGCCCACCTGACTCTATAGGCTTTACAGGTAATCTTCCTCATGTAGCTTGGACGTACACCTACACACAGAAAATATACAAACGCATGGTCAGTAGTAGGAGGATGGACTATCCTAGTCCAGAACCACAGGGAGAAGGAAAGACCCACACCCTAGCAAACGATGGTGAGGTGAGGTGGAGTGGATGAATACACATGTGAATGTAGTGATATACATAATGAACATGTCCAACACCATATATACAATATGCATGGAGTAGATTGAAACGTAATGATGTGAGCTGACCCCAATAAGACCTAGTGGAAGTGAACCACATGAGGTGAGCTCGAATAAGTAGAGTAAGAGTCTAAAAGAAGACCCAACCTACTACAAGCACTCAAGCGTAGTAATTATGCAGGTGCATTGCATTTACTAGGTACAACAAGGTTTCACCCTCCAACATTGCGAGACTAAAGCCCTATGAGCCAAAATAAGTAATGATAACATATGGGCCAATCCAGTTCACCTCGAATTTGCCTTGGGTGACACAATCACTGACAACTATGAAATTCTGCCTAAGGTCTAAGTGGAGATGGGGAGGCTTAGATTACCCATCTCCTACCTAATAATTTTATAAATTGATAAGGCTACACCTTCTGATTATATTCCCTAGCTACATGACTAGGAGAAACTTGCACATGCTCTAAGGCTTTATAGTGCTTCTCATGCAGAGTCTCCAAATCTACCTTAAGAGCATCAACACGTTGCTCCTCATGAATGACATAATACAAAGTGACGTGAAGCGAAGGGACTAAGACGGGAAGCATAACCTTTGAGCCATATACCAACGAAAAAGGCCTAGCGCCCGTGGGTATCCTAAATGATGTGCAGTAAGCTCAAAGCGTAAGATAGAGCTGCGTACGTTAATCTTTGCCAGACGTGCTAATAGTGTACTTGAGGATAACAAGCTAGGTATTATTAGTAGCTTCGACTTTCCCATTACCCTTGGATAGTAAGGAGTAGACAACTTATACTTAATACCCTACTTAGGTCAGAGTCTCCCTACCTCAATTTACCTCAATTGGGTGCCATTCCCAGTCACAAGCGTTTGTGTAACTCGAAACCGGAAGAGAATCTAATTAATAAGAAAGTGTGCAATAGCTCTACCTTTGATATGGGTAAGAGACATGGCTTCTACCCATTTAGTGAAGTAATCCATGGCTATAATGATACACTTATGACCATTAGATGAAGTAGGGGTAACCAATGAACTTGGTGCTTCTCTTACTTCTGTAAGAGGTAGGGATGGACGACGGACGTAACATAAGAATGTATGTCTCTCCCTAGGTGCATGTAAGAGTATTGGCATCTAACCCATATGCTTCAGTGACTTAATAAATGACTTAATAAAGGGCCGGATAAACTAAGATTGGTAGATCTGGTAGTGGGTAAACAATTGGATAACTAGTGGCATCAACTGGATGTCTATGCTCTCTCTCCCTGGCTTTGTATTCTCTAAAACTGGGTAACCGGCATCTACTCCTTTCTTTACACCCTCCGCCTCAGGATCTTCTACCTTTACCTTCAGGGGAAAGGAACAATTTGGATTTCTACATGGGATAAAAATGAATGAAGCCATTGGTGTGGCTCAGGAAGGAATGCATTCCATTAAAACTCAGAGGATGCAGGGCATGGTCATGAAGTTAGATCTTTCCAAGGCTTTTGATAGATCCAATTGGCTTTATTTGAGACTAATACTTATTAAGAGTGGTTTTTTCGTAACCTAGTGAATTGGATAATGGGATGTTTTTTCCTGTGTCTTTTGCAGTTCTAATCAATGGTTCAGCCTCGGAGTTCTTCAGGTCATCAAGAGGGGCAAGGATGCCCATTTTCTCCATTATTGTGTCTTCTTATTGCTGAAGGTCTAAGCAAATCAATCTCAGAGGCCAAGAGAAATGGTACCTTGGGTGGTCTAAAGTTAAGCATAACATTCTTCTTTACCCATCTATTGTTCGTAGATGATGTGCTACTGTTTTTTGATGGCTCTAGAAGGGATTTAATAGAGCTAAAGGAGATTTTGGACCTGTACAATATGGCTTCAAGAGATGGAAATAAACTTGCAAAAGTCATCAATAGTGTTCAATGAAATGGAGGAGGAGCAGGTAATAAGGTAATAAGGACTCTACAGATCTTTCCATTCCAACCATTCCAGAAAGTGGACTTGTCCTTTCCCCCTAAAATACTTACCTTCCTTAGGCTATGGGTTGGTTCCCGTATGTAATGATGTCCAGAAATAGAATCCATTAATGGTGGGTTAGCTAATATTGACTTGACAAGTATAGACGTTCTTCCCTCAACTATCCCTTAGAGAAAGACAAGCAGTGACCTCTAGCATGGCGGCAAGCACCCAACCCTAGACTTTCATTCTTTTTGTTATTTATGCTCAAGGCTATGACCTGCACTAACCAATACAAGGTTTGCAACCCCACGCTTTTACGCTTACTTATCTTCATGGTCTTTCCAAGAGCATGGCCCGTGCCTAAAGTGGACACCAAGAAGACTTCTCACCACTCTTTATCGATGCCTTGTACCGCACTCAAGGAAGGCAAAAGAAAACATATAAGCTAGCCCAATTCTATGATAGCCCGCATTATAGGCAGGAAACTACTCCGAGATTCATGCTCCAAAGGGTGATAGACAATGAAACTAGGTGTCATGTCTAGGCAAGCGAGGGTAGCAGGAGGTGAGGGTCACTTGGCCTTTCGGTGGACGTGACCCGCTTTCCCGTTAAAGCCGCTTGCCAAGGCTTGGTTCTATTTGTTGAACTGAGTTGGTTGGTCAGGGAGTATAAGGTATCCCCTTCGTAGATGTAATTATGCTTTTCGTTATTTGATGAGAATGGATGAGGAACAAACTTTGTAGCAAGGCCAAAGAAAGTCAATAATTGAGACAACGGCTTGCTTGATTTGTTTCAGTTCAACTCCAGACATTTCTTTTATCCAGTGGGAGGTTTCAAATTTTGATTGTCACACTTATTAGAAGGCATAAGGGTCGGTGTAGACGAGAATTGAAGTGAATTGTAAATAAGAGTACTCGAAGATTTCGCTCTAGATCAGACCGATCACCCCAGTATCCCGCCCATAATTAGCTCTGAACCCGTAATTAGGCGAGGTAGCTCTGACCCATTAATAGTTGATAATGGAGTAGTTTGGGTATAAGAGTCGAGATTTTCTATCGAGCTAGAGAAAAGTATGTTCCATCAAAAAGTTATGTTATCACTTTCCATCAATGAATTGTAAATAAGAGTCTTAGTGCTTCTACTAGTTGGGATTGATTCCATCGAACTAACAAGTTGGCAGGACCATGCTTAGAACTAGGAAGGAAGGCCAGTCTCATTGGAACGAAGGCCATATCTTCTAACTCTTGGAAGGCCAGGCTTATCGAGTTTTCGAAGCTTATCCTTACCATGTTTCACTGTTGCCTCGACTCATGAGATCTTAGTATACATTCCACTAGACAGACCCATCAGGGCCAAGAAAAGGATAAGGATAAGGACAAGGTTAAGGCTAAGGAGAAGAAGAGCACAACACCATAGAAAGGATCACACGCATTAGATTAGAAGGGAGGGTTGGTTGATCGGGACTTGACTAGTTGGGATAGCATTCAACGGCAACATGAAAATGAGAATAGCACCTAAGCTCCAAATACAGATCAGAGCAAGCAGACCTAATTGCACTTTCACTAGCTGTTAAGATAGCGGTTGAAGCAGCACTCCCAGCAATTGTTTCATCCGTTAAGGCAGATCCAGGTGCAGATACAAATCCTGTTGGAGATCCGGAGTCTCTAGATCCAGACGGAGATCCATAGCTATTCATTGGTGAATCAAGGGGGTAGCATGTCCATGGTACATCCCTCAAGTGGCAGGTGGCAAATGACATGGTAATTGAACAGAGTGGTGATCAAGGGAATCATCCAAACCACATGTCATGGTACAAGGGTAGCTATAATAAGGGAAGACCACACCTGGGTATATGAACATAAGAGGGAGTAAATCGTGGTACATGAGTTACTCCGGCCTTTGTTTTTCCACCCTTCTTCATATGCCTTTTGCCTTTGAATGATTTTTCTTCATAACTGCTCGGGGCTCTAGGGGATGAGAGCATGATGTGTAATGTACAGAAGTAGATAGCCCCTTAAGGTGGAGCATTTTATTGCCCACCAGGTGTTGGGACAATTATGGGTTCCTTAATGATGGATGGGGTTCATCTAGGGCCCATATGAACCAGGGTGATGGCCAAGGATAAGGGGTAGAGCTTATGTTCAGATTTTTCCCACGTGCTAAATTTGTATGTCCCAACCTTCTTTTGCATTTTGTGGTACATTTCCTCTTGAGAGTGGCCAAATTATGCTTTTTCTTTTCTTTTTCGCTGCATCAACCTCTGGGCATCATTACAGGCCCGACCCAAGGTGTGGACAAGGGGAGGGAGAGGCTAACCTTATGTGGACCTAGTGGACACATGGACCCGGATGGGAAAAGAGATGAATGGGGCTAAAATGAGTGAAAGGGAAAGATGTATATGGTTCGAGAAGCGGGATCACGCAAACACTCAGGATTCCCCATGTAGTGCCAACCCTAAAGCTAATGGCCAATAAAGGAGATCCCACGAGACTAGGATACTAGGCTAACCACGAAATCGGGTAGTGGAGACAAGAACACAAACCTAACCCACTCATTCCGCCGAATCCCCCCACCAATCCATGCCCAAAAGTGCCCATGACAAGTAAGGAAAATTACTCAACTATATAAATGAAAAGCCATACCTTCGGGGTTGGGAGGCCCATCTTCAAACAATCATAATAGATGGGTGAGGGACCACATGGTTGGCTTAGGTGGTGAAGATAATGGCACATCGAGCTATTTGGAGGCTACAAGGGGTTGCTGGCTGCCAGCTGAGGACCATCTAGGAGAAAAAATTTCCCCTATGTACGCTACCCACAGATGGTGGGTAACATCTGGCTCCAATTGGGACATAATCTCTCGAAGAGGTGCATGAAGCTACTTGGATGGGAGGTCATGAGAACACCAACAATCTCCTGGTACCACAGACCTATTGCCTGGACATCAAAAGACCAAGCACACAGGGGAGTATGTTTTTGTGGTGTCTTATGATCACCCATGCTTAGTATTAGGCCATAAAATCAACAAGAAAGTAAAATGCAAATTTAATCTAAATGCAACTAATCTATCATGAAAATATGATATGATGTTAGTTCTAATGAGAAAATCAACATGCAATGCATCCTACCCTAACATGCATATGGTACAAGGCTAAGATTAAGTTTAAGCATAAAGCCATTGCAACCAACATATCATCAAATGGATATAAATATGTTTGCCTATATGATTACTCATGCAACAAATCCCAAAGCGAATGTTGACATAATTACATGGAGGACGATGTGGGTGGGAGGCGGAAAAATATGATATCCATTCGGGGTAAAAGGAAGTTCTAGAAGAAGGAAAATAAGTCAATCTAGAAGTGTGGAACTCTCCTTCTAAGCACAGGATGGAAGAATGAATGATTACACACAAGAATTCCCCATCACAACCCTTTTTCGTAATGTTATGCCTCATGGATACCACGGGGTTAAGATGGGAATGGAAAACGAACTCAGGACAAAGAAAGGGACAACAAATTGGTTGCTCAATGGGACAATTATATTCATAATCCCGAGGGTATGAAGGGGAAGGAGAGGTGCTTCTAACGGATGGTTCTTCCTAAACATCATACATAGGAGGGGAAAAGGATCGTCAATGATGGTGCCAATGCGAGAAAGGGCGAGGCACAGGCTCAGGGGTAATGTAGCTATGCTATCGAGATCTTGGGGAAGGTATGGGAAAACAAGGCCTTTGTCAGTATCATCATCGGGTTCATAAATGGGGCCTTCCATTTTCAATAAACATGTTTCATGTGAGAGAAAACTACAAGCCTCCCTTTCAATGGTGTGAGTAGGGATATCATTGTGAGTAATGTCTTGGAGAAAAGGAGAAGCAATTTCAGCCTCATTTTCCATGTCAATGTCATAAAGAGGGTCACTGTCAAAATGATGGTTGCCCATCTCCCATTTTCCCTCATTAATGCACAAGAGACAAGAAATATCATCTTCACAGTAAGCTGCAACACTCATCTTCAAACTCCCTTTCTTGAATGTAAGCCTCCATTTCATCATGCTCATCCTTATGATCTTCAATGGGGCTCTCACTCATGTCATGCACATTCTCAATCCTTAGGTATGCATCCAGAAGGTCCTCTGTCACATTATGGTTATCATGATCTTCTTTAAATGGATTCCCTTATTTTGTATATTCTTCACTTTCATGATGATCCTTCACACTTAAACTTTCTTTAATGTCACCTCGATCATCCAATTGATTACATTGAGTGGGAGTTTACGAATGTTTATAATATTTTTCATTGATTAGATTAGTCAGATAATTAAAAGCATAGGTTAGGCCAACAAAGTCAAAGAGACGACTAGGATCCTTCTCATAGGCACACATTATTATGTAGAGTTGTTTTTGTGTTGACCTATGAAACCTGAGCATGAATTCCTTATCCATGTTCTCCAATAAATCTTCATAAAACTCAAGCATATTTGTCCACATTCTTTTGCAGCTCTTGAAGATCTTGATCATTGAGTTTTGCAAATGGAGAGCCAAGGGTAATTTCTTTTTGACAATAATCCATCTTTCATGATTTATCATATTAGATTCAAAATGGTGTCACCAGGGTGAATTAAAATGCCTTGAAAGATGCATGTTTCACCCTCAAAGCATTAACTTTGAAGTTCAATGAAGAACTAGGGGTTCATTCTTCTAATAGAGTCGCCAAGAATGATATGTCAATTATGTCGTAAGGGAAACAAAGCACACATCTCGTGTCCCCGACCACGACACCAAAATGTTACCACTCAAACTAGCAAGGGTTCCAGGAGGGGATCTTCTAGAGCAACTACTAGGTCAAGGGGCAACAATGGAGCGATAGCCCACAATAACCTCAGTTAAGGCTCCTTGCTCTCTACGAACTTTCACTAATGGGAGGAGACCCAGTACGAGGAATCACGGGAATGAATAGGTCAATGAAAGGATGAAGGGTGATTCTCAAGGCCCATTCACAAGAGAGACTCAATGATATGGATTTCTTGCTTGAAAAGCAAGGTGATAGGCTCTCTAGGAAAGGCTAGGAGGATTCTTGAGGCTAGGGTTTGGGAGTATATCTTGTCAAGAGTCTTCTTAGACCTGAGAATCCTTATAAAGAATTGGTCTTTATGTGATCTTTGTGGAATTTGAGTCGTTAGGTTGCAGGATCACATGAGACCAAGTGGAACCAGAATTAGGTCAAGGATGTGGAGTTGACTAACCAAGGAGAAGTTTGACCAAATTACGAAAGAGAAGAGGATCAAAGGATAAATTCTCTTTTGAGAAATGAATGTAATGAGTGAAATGAGCACACGGCAAGAAATGGTCCTTGAGTTAGGGATCGTAATATCTCAAGATCCCACTGTCCGAATTTCTTGAAATTTAGAGAAAACCCTAGCGCAGTTATGGACAAGATATCAAACTTTTTTTATGGCTAAAATGGGAGAAAAATGACACCCTAGGTGACCTATGGAGACTAGGCCTAGAAAGAGGAGAGGTGAGAGAAATATTCTTTAAAAGTGATCACCTATGAAGGATTAGTGCCTTATCCTTTGGGAGAGATGGAATCACAAAGAATTTATCATTTGGAAAAGATTTACTCAATCAAGAAGGCCTCCAAGCAACGTCACAAGACATTAAGGCATGAGAGCAGCTACTCAAGGTCTTTATACTTTGACATGCAATAATTGATGACTTATCAAGATGTATTCAACAAAAATAATCTCTAGGAACACTCACCCATTCATACATGGCCCATGCAATGATGCAACACTACAAAAGATCAAAATTTCCACAATTTTGCATAGAAAAACAGTAAATTTCAAGCTTGTATAGTGAAAATCCCAGCAACATTTCATGTGACAAAGTAAATAACAAGAATAAGCATGGAAAGATCACTTACATATACAAATGAGGATATCCAATCATCAAATTATGCCAATAATGAAGCTCCAAGACAAGAGAGGTAAATCCAAACATCAAAATTAATCCATGTAATCCAGACTTGTCCTCCAAAAGGGAATGTGAAATTCTCAAGTAGCTACTAAATCCCAATCCAAGTGATTATGATGAAAATGAATCACTTCACTTGTATTTATACAACAATCACTAATGAGTTTGATTTGCCAAATTTGGCCTAATTGAGCTGTAAATAATAAAATAATGTGCAATAATAACATCCCTTGGTGACAAGCACACCAAGATAGCTCAATATCAAAGTAACAAACCTCTCGAGAGGGTAAAATGATCAATCAAGTGAGTCGTTGGACCTTTGAGTAGGCCTAATGAAGTCCAGAGTGTGCCATGATGTGAGAATAGACCTCAAACATAGTGGACAAGGGATTGGTCGCTTGTTTCCAAGAAAATCCCTATGGTGCCCCCAAGTGGGTGCAAGGGGCACAAGGATATCCTCATGGATCTCTAAGTGGATCAAAAATGCCTGTAAACCATTTGTAAGGGCCAAGATGGTGAAATAAGCCCTCCGCAATGAGACACATCTTCATCTAGACCCTGAAACATCTATCAAGTGTATGGTGCAAGTGTGGAGTCGATTGGGCGTGGTGAACCAGTGGCATCATCCTCATCCAAAAGGTGGAACACGAGAAATCAATGAGTGGTGATGGGGATCCATGAAGTACTCTCTGCTATGGTGGAGGCTCATGGCTCTCAATGGTCACCCTACAAGTGCCAATGTGGCTCTCTAGAGGGCTAGTACCTCATATAGAGAGACTAAGCCCCAAATCGAGACCCACCTGCAATCCTGCATAAGTTCCAATGCGTTGTGAAAATTTCATCTATCATAGCAACTGGAAATTATTCTCCTAATTGTTAATTTATTTAACAATTTATTTTCAGTTTTCTATAGCAAATACCAAATAATTCACACTGTGATTTTCACAAATAAATACTATGAAAGAAAAGTAGTGCTAGAAACTGAAAAAAATCTAGCAAACGCATACATAAAAATGACACTGTTATTTTTGGACAAATGTCCCTAGAAAAACCCAACTTGGGAAAACCGTCATCGCAACTGAGGGTTTTATTATTAAGCAGCAATGAGAAATTCTGAGTACAATAATCTAGACGTTGAAATCTGGCTATCCTATAGAGAAAATACTAGAAAAAATATCTAGAAGGAAATTACCCTCACTCTGGGCAATTCTGGCATTGGACTGCCTCTCAAAAGAAACTCGTCCAACTGGGCTTGCGCAGGCTTTGCATCAACATGATGCTGCCTGCTGCTACTGTTGCCCGAACTGATGGCTAGTCTATTTGTCCTACCTGCTGCTGACTAGGAAAACGTCTCTTCGGCACTTTGGAACCTTTGCTGGACCTCTAGAACTGAAAATGTCTTCCCTCCCAGCAAATCGAACTACCTTGTCAAGGCTCTGCATAGCCTCCTAGAGAAATCTCTGACTCTTTGCAAAAGTACTTGCTAGATCTGGAAAACTTCCTCCAGCCTCACTGTCTCTGCCCCTCACTGTCTCTGCTTCGATCTCTAGCTCTCCAGAAACTGTTGCTGCTCTCTAGAAATCGATCTGCCAATGTAATCGAATTGTTGAAGTGTATCTAGTGTATTGTCCAAGTGCCCATCGACTTCTTATAATCCTCTGTTGAAGCACCAACGACCAAGATTAAAACTTAATCACTGGCTAAGATCATATCAGAGTCTATTCGTGTGAGTTTTAGATGATTCGCATCTTGACTTAATTAATTCTGATTAATTAACAATATTCCCTATGTTTGGAATTAGGAAATATTTAAAAAACAGCGAATAATCTAATTAAGTCATCTCTAGGTGGAATTTCCAAAAACGACTTCTGGGTTTTGGAGATCTCATGTATTCTAGCCTTTCCATCAAATTCTTGGCTAGAACAAATCCCTATTAGTGAGGACTATCTTCTAATGCTACACACTCAGTCACAACACTTTGTCTTTGTACCATCTCCTGTCATGTTGCTGATGTCTGGCCATACTACCCACCAACCACAGCACAACTTTGATGTTACATCCGTGTTAATGTTGACCCTGCTACATTGCTACCAACACTGCATCTGCACTACAACTCCCTCTCATTTGTTGTTGCTGCAACTGCAACTACTACAACTGAGAAGTATCCAAAATATTAAACCAACAATGTTCAATATGACGCATTTGTCTCCCGAGTCTTGACTACTACTAGCCTTTGCACTGTCACTGAAGAATCTGCGTTGCTACTAACTCTGCATTGTGCTACTCTACACTATTGCCAACTCTGCACTGCGTTCCTCAGTATCCAACTGCTACTAATCTGAAACTGTCACTCTGGTTCTGACTGCATCGACTGTCACTTATTCATCCTTCTATTGAATATTCTGGGCCCTCGTAGCCAGGTAATGATCCATGAGGTGTGTTAAATTGGCAACTAGCGCCAAACTCCATGTGGGTCATCTTATTCATGGTTGATAATATGTTCATTATATTCCTCTTGTTTAGAGGTGTAGGATTGATCTAAAGATCATCCGATTCCAATAAGTATTCATGGAGATATGAATTTATTTTGATTATGGAATTATTATCAAGCTGACCTACAACTCATGCTAAGAAAAGAAAGAATTTCAGGTCTAAATCAAAAGGGAAGGTTGGACCTAAGGGTGGAAGAAAAGGACGATGTTATATTTGTGATAACGCAGGTCACTATGCAAGGGAGTGCCTTGATAGAAAGGACTCACACTGGGATGATGATCAAAATCCCTCTCATGGCAATCAAAGGAATGGAAAATTCAATAGCAAAGGTAAAAGGAGCGTCGGAAATCAAGGAAGAGGTTAACCATTCAAGAGGGCAAGAAATTCCAGGTATCAATCTAATATTGTAGATAATAAGCAGGATGAATATTATTTACAAGCCGCTCTATCTACCTCTGCTCCTACAGACTCAATGGGAATTTGGCTCATTGATAGTGGGTCCTCAAGGCACTTCACTGGTTACAAAGAAGTTCTCTATAATCTGATAGAGGAAGAAATGAACCTGGAAATTGTCCTTGGAGACAATATGAAATATCCCGTAAAAGGTGTAGGAAATGTCTCTCTCAAATTGAATCAAGGAAATACGATCCACCTACAGGATGTATTATATGTACCTGACCTGAAAAAGAGCCTAGTGTCCATCTCCGCAATGGAAGACAAAGGCTACAAGGTAACCTTCAGCAATGGCAAAGCACGTATATGGAAAAATAATGTTAAAGATGCCTTCACTCTTGGGTTTCGAGTTGATTCATTATATCAGGTCAGTGGAAGTCCGCTAGGTGTCATGTCTTGTGACACAACTTTTCAGTCCGAACTTTGGCATCGGAGGTTTGCCCACCTTCATTATAAAGCTCTACCCAATGTAAGACAAATGGTAACAGGGATGCCCAAATTCCAAGTAGAGAAAGAAGGTGTAAGTCCAGGATGTGCTGAAGGAAAGCTCAAAAGGGAACCATTCCCCTCAAGCCAAAGAAAGACCTCCGATATATTACAGTTGGTTCACTCAGGCATACTTGAGGCTAGCATTAAGAGGGGGACTACTATTCCACATACTCCTGAGTAGAATGGTGTTGTGGAAAGGAAGAACCGTACGATTGTGGAAGTTGTCCAGAGACTTCCGAAGTTTCTATGGGTAGATAATGTAACAATGCCTGATGTGGAGGAACCCATGGATCCTATTTATCCACCTGAGCCTTCCTCTTCTAGGAAGAGGCCTTCATGGCTTAGGGGGGTACTCGATGATGCTGAAGGACATGCTACACCCTGAGGAACCTTCCGTGAAAATAAGAAACCTAACAAGTATCAAGGATACCTGACCATCATGAGCACGATTATACAAAATGAGCCTTCATCGGTCTCAGATGTCATCAAGCCTCAAGTATGGAAGGATGCTATGACGGAAGAATATAAGTCTATTATGAAGAATGATGTCTAGGAAGTAGATCCCAGACCCCAGGACAAGACAGTTGTCACGTCAGAATGGCTTTACAAGATAAAGCATGCAGCAGATGGAAGAAAGGAAAAGTATAAGGCTCGTTTTGTTGCTCATGGTTTCTTCGAAAAGGAAGGTATAGACTATGATGAGATATTTGCACCTGTTGCCAAATATACGACCATCCGCTCCATCATAGCCCTTGCGGCTTCACAAGGATGGAACCTACATCAGATGGATGTCAAGACCACATTCTTGCATGGTTCGATCGAAGAAGAGGTCTACATGGAGCAACCCGAAGGAGTTGAGATTATGATCGAAAATCTCATGTATGTAGTTTGAAGAAAGCTCTCTATGGGCTGAAGCAAGCACCTCGACCATCGTATGAGAGGATCAATAGCTACTTGATGACGCTGGGATTCACTACGAGTGAAGCTAATGCTAACCTTTATTTTAAGGTTGAAGATGACAAACCTCTCATACTGGTGTTGTATGTGAACGACCTCTTTCTAACAGGTGCAGACCCTCATTCACAAATGTAAGAGGGAGTTGGCTTCTGAATTTGAAATGAAAGACCTAGGACCGATGCACTATTTTCCTAGACTTGAAGTGTGGCAGAAGCCAGGGGAAATTTTCCAAGCTCAAGCAAAATATGTGGTAAAGATATTGGAAAGATTCAGTATGATGGGCTACAAGCCCATGACTACCTCAAGGATCTTAACTTTTAGAAGTTATCTAGTAGTGACGTCGGACCAGATTTGGGAAATGCCTCTGAGTTTCATAAACTCATTCGCATTGATGTTCTTGGTGAACCTCTGTCCAAACATATGTTTTGCAGTTAGCATTGTGAGCTCAGATTTGGTTGAGCCTCACTAGACTGATGCCAAGAATCTTCTGAGATGTCTTCATGGCAGAATCACTTATGGGTCAAGACAAACTGTTAGAGATGTGAGACTTCTTGGAAACACAAATGTTGATTGGGCAAGCAATGTGGAGGACCGTAAGAGCAATTCCAGATGTTGTTTTTCCCTGGGATCCACTTCGATATCCTGGATGAGCAGGAAACAAAAGTCGGTGGCCTTGAGCACCGCCGAAGCAGAGTATATTGCCGCTAGCATGGCCTCCTGTGAGGCAGTCTGGTTGAGAAAGCTCTTCAATGCGCTGTTTGGATTTACATTGAATACCACCGTGATCCTATGTGACAACCAGAGTGGGATTCATTTGTCAAAGAATCTCGTATTTCATGATTGCTCCAAGCATATCGATATCAAGTACCACTATATTCGAGATATGGTGTAGCGGGGAGCTATAAGGCTCCAACATATCGGTATAGATGAACAAGTCGCCGACATTCTAACAAAGCCCCTTGGGAAAGTAAAATTCCTAACTTTCCAAGAACAACTTGGAGTGGTTCAAAGAGCCTCCGATGAGGGACCTGTATGATGCATTGAGCTCTGGGAGCTCCAGGGGGGTGCGGGGTACTTCTTGGAGCAACATATGACCACGGGATGATTCACTATCCCCTGATGGTATACAGGTACACCCCGTGGCGACTATGTAGCAAGATTGATGTGTTCTCCTGTGAGGCTTGGATTGATGTTTCTCCATGGCGATTGTAGCAGCATTGATGTGTTCTCCTGTGAGGCCTGGATTGATGTGTTCTCCATGGCAATTGTAGCAGGATTGATGTGTTCTCTTGTGAGGCCTGGATTGATGTGTTCTCCATGGCGATTGTAGCAGGATTGATGTGTTCTACTATGAGGCCTGGATTGATGTGTTCTCCATGGCAATTGTAGCAGGATTGATGTGTTCTCCTGTGAGGCCTGGATTTATGTGTTCTCCATGGCGATTGTATCAAGATTGATGTGTTCTCCTGTGAGGCCTAGATAGATGTGTTCTCCATGGCGATTGTAGCAGGATTGATGTGTTCTCCTGTGAGAACAGGATTGATTAGTTCCCCTGTCGAGGCATTCTACCCATGCAGTCTGGGACTCATGTGAAGTACCTCTCATCTGATCAATGAAAAGGGAAATGAAGTTGGGGACCATAGTAGAAGCGATGGACACATCGCTATATATACCATACTCCCCACGCTAGGATGACCTCCATTGATCTAGGATCAATGATACTAGTCTGGGACCAATGGTAGGAGTGGTACATTCTATGACATTGACTTTGGGTCGGTTGTTATTGGTCTAGGACCAGTGGTACACACTCTGAGACTAACTTTGAGTCAGTGGAGGATGTTACTGGTCTAGGACCAGTGGTAGGAGTTATACTCACTATGACACTAACTTCGGGTTGGTTGAGACTGGTCTGGGACTAGTGGTACATACTTTGAATCTGACTTTGAGTCAGTATGATACATCCCCGATCATTTCTTCTTCTTCATAATTTAGACAAAAGCAGAGCAGAACAAAACAAAGCAGAGTAGAGCAAAATAGAGCAAAGCAGTACAGATCAGTATAGGGCAGAACAAGACAAAACAGCACAGGCAGAATAGAGCAGAGCAGGGAAGGGGTCAGGCTGTACAAGGCAATGCATTTGATGGATGAACAGTAGCGAGGTGTAGGATTGATCTAAAAATCATCCGATTCCGATAAGTATTCACGAAGATATGAATTTATTTTGATTATGGAATTATTATCAAGCCGGCCTACAACTCATGTAGGCTCAGAAGCCCAACAGTCGCATCTATTCAAACATCAAAAGTTGTGTATAAATACAGGAGGACTTCTCCTCATTTGCACTCACTCATCTCATCACATCTCTCTCTCTCTCTACGGCATAGAAAAGAGTCTCTTCTCTACTGCACAGAAAAGGGTCTCTCTCTCACACATGTGAAGCCGGACGCTGCTGAAACTGGAGCTGCAACTACAGATCCAAACTTTGACCAGTGTGGACCATCAAACCTATAGGTTCATCTGAACCTCCTCTGAAGGCTGCAACTTTTGGTGGTGGAATCAAGTCTATCTAACGGACGGTTTGCGAGATATCAACTGCCCTAGTTTGAAGGAAGCTACTGAAACTGAAGCTGCAACTGCAGAAGTGAAGTTTGACCTGCATGGACCATAAGATCTCCTCATCTGAACTGCGTTGTAGGTTCATCTGAACCTCCTCTGAAGGCTGCAACTTTTGGTGGCGGAATCAAGTCAATCCGATGGTTGGTTTATGAGATATCGACTGCCCTAGTTTTGATGATGAAGCCGCTAATGCTGATGCTACTGATCTAGGGTTTGCTACTGCTGATATAAATCAGATTTATTGCACTATTTCTCTCTGTTGAATTATTGAAGATAAAAGAAGATTTGGTCTAAGGGTTTCCCCACACATTGTGGGGTTTGTCCCTGGGTAGCCGCCACATCTTGTGTCTCTTGTCTTGGCTTGTTTTCTGTTGATCGTTTAATGTTCTATCTGCACTTTACTTTATGTACATGTAATTGCTAATTTGTGGAATATAATAAGAAAAAGAAGTAAATTGTTATAAGCATAGAACATACCATAACTTAACAAGATGGACTCCCCAATGGACCTTGCCCAAAATGCAACTCAAACCTTTGATCTACTCATATTGTTGCTACTACTGCAACTACTGCAATAATGAGTCTAATTTCCCTAGATCCTGAAGTACTAGCTTCGATCTCCTTATGGGAAATCTCTTTGCTCCCTCCTAGAAACTCGTATTGTCCTCCTGCACCAGAAACTGGACTGTTTAGCTCTACACTAGGAATCTCCTAGTTGGAATTGCACTCACATACTGCAACTGGGCAATTCACACTGCATGTGTCACTGCAACTAGTTCTGCAACTATCTCTCGAGTACTGACTGCAACTAGCCTTGCAACCGTCTAATGATAAATTGCGTCTACTAACACTGACCTGATACTAAGATACTGTGGGCCACCCATAGCAAAGGTGATGATCCTGCTACAACAACTAGAACTGATCTAACTAATCTCCTTGTTGCTTCTGTACTAGATCCTGCCCATCCGACACATTGGAGTTTTGTACTCCTCCTCCACCTAGATTTGGTGCCCCATTATCTCCTTTCAAGCCTAGTCCTTGGATGGGACCCTTCCTCTCATTGCAACTCACACTAGACAACTCGCACTTCCTCCGGCACTTATTTACAGCAACTGGAAGTCAAACTACTACCCAGATCTACATTCTGGCTAACTCGCACAACCTCCTTTGGCAATCTCGTACGGCCATCCCTGCAAAGCTGCAAAATCTGTGAAACTCAAAACTAGAGAAAATAAACCCGAAAATCTCCATCTTTCCCACTACTTGGCTGTTGGATCTGCTACTCACTTCTTTTTGGAGTGAGGAATTATGCACACAGCTACTACCAGTCTATTGCTGGAAAAATCGAACTTTTGAAAATTGAAGTCCCCTGATAGAAATGCTCCCTTTGCTATGTATGCTTTTCCCTTCCACCCGACCCTAGTTTTGTTGTTGCAAAACCCTTTGTGTTCAACCAAAAATCTGCTCAGCGAAAATATGAGTTGTTGTTACTCCCTGTGACTGCTGGAATTACTAATTTGGGCAACTCGAATTTTCTGCCAACCTTGCAACTGAAAATTGAACTCCTACCCTAGCAATTTGGCCTGCCTGTCTGAGCACTACGTAGCATCTGAAAATTTCAGCCTGCTGCTCCCTCTGAGCAGCAAAATTTTCTCCTCTGCTTCGAAACTTCCCAGCTGATCTCTTACACTTTGATACCATGTGAAAATTTCATCTATCACAGCAATTGGAAATTATTCTCCTAATTGTTATTATTTAACAATTTATTTGCAGTTTGCTACGAAAAATACCAAATAACTCACATTGTGATTTCCACAAATAAATACTGCGGAAGAAAAATGGCGTTGGAAACTGAGAAAATCTAATACACACATAAAAATGACACCATTATTTTTGTACAAATGTCCCCGGAAAAGCCCAACTTGGAGAAACCAATGCAACAACTAAGGGTTTTTATTATTAAGCAGCAGAGAGAAATTTTGAGTACAATAATTTGGATGTCGAAATCTGGATATCCAGCAAAGAAAATACTGGCAAAAACATCTAGAGGAAAATTACCCTCACTACGAGAAATTTCGGCACTGGACTGCCTCTAAAAAGCGAGTCATCCAACTGGGCCTGCACAAGCTCTGCGTCAACCTGATGTTGTCTGCTGCTACTGCTAGCCTAGCCATCTTGTTAGCTACTGACAGGGAAAACGTCTCTCCGACACTCCAAAACCTCTGCCCGGCCTCTAGAACTAAAACTTCTTCCTTCCCAACAAATTGAACAGCCTTTTTGAGGCATTATGCAACCTGTTGGAGAAATCTTTGCCTCCTTGCAAAAGTACTCGCTTGAACTGGAAAATTTCCTCCAGCTTCACTGTCCCTGCCCCTCATTGTCTCTATTTCGATCTCTAGCTCTTCGGCAACTATTGTTGCTCTCTAGAAATTGATCTGCCAATGAAAGTGAACCATTGAAGTGTATCTTGTGTATTCTCCAAGTGCCCATCGACGACTTCTTATAATCCTCTATTGAAGCACCAACTACCAAGATTAAAACTTAATCAATGGCTAGGATCATATCGGAGTCGATCCATGTGAGTTTCTAGATGATTTGCACCTTGAAATAATTAATTCTGATTAACTAACCATATTCCCTAAATTCAGACTCAATAAATATTTAAAAATCAACTAATAGTCTAATTAAGCCATCTCTAGGTGGAATTTCCAGAAACAATTTATGGGTTTTGGAAATCTCATGTATTCTAGCCTCTCCGCCAAATTTTGTGGTTAGAACACATCTGATACTACAAAATCTAACATGCTTCGCCTTGCCTTCCAATACAACAAATTATTAGAATAATCAAGTAAAAGAGCTTACAAGTCATGGAATCATAGGGCACTTCATGGTGGCATGCCCTCCTATAGTGGGTTTCGGCATGTACAAGTGTCTCCAAGCACAATAAGGGGGTTAATCAAGGACTCTATTAGGTGGTTTCAACCTGTAAAGGGGGATAACATGTCCATGGTACATCCCTTAAGTGGTAAGGGGAAAATGACATCGTAATGGAACAAACTGGGATCAAGGGAATCATCCAGACCACATGTCATGGTACAAGGGTAGCTATAACAAGGGAAGCCCACACCTAAGTATATGAGTGTAGCAAGGAGCAAATCGTGGTACATGAGTTACCCCATCTTTTGTTTTTTAATATTTCTTCATATGCCTTTTGCCTTTGATTGATTTTTCTTCATAACTGCTTACGGCTCTAAAGGATGAGAGCATGATGTGTAATGTATAGCAGTGGATACCCTCTTAAAGTGGGGCATTTTATTGCCCACTAAGGGTTGAAATAATCATGGGTTCCTTAATGATAGAGGGGGCTCATATAGGGCTCATAGGAACCAGGGTGATGGCCATGATAAGGTGTAGAGCTTATGTTCGGCTTTTTCCCACTTGCTAAATTTGTATGTCTAGGCCATCTTTTGCATTTTGTGGTACATTTCTTGTTGAGAGTGGCCAAACTATGCCTTTTTCTTTTTATTTTTAGCTGCATCAACCTTTAAGAATCATTCCAGGCCTGACCCAAGGTGTGGACAAGGGGAGGGGGAGGCTAACCTTATGTTGACCTAGTTGACACATGTGGATCCGAATGGGAAAAGAGATGAATGGAGCTAAAATGAGTGGAAGGGTGTTGAGTACCTATAATACTAGTGATTACCCCATTACTATTGTAGTTCTATCCCTCATTAATATTGTTGTGCCCCTATTGTCCCCATATTGTTATTATTGTGCCCGATAGAATCCCTCTATTGTTATTTTTGAGGCTTTATATTATTATTGTTAGGTCGGCTGGGTTATATTGTGACTCCTTAGACTCCTATATATAGAAAGGAGGTTTTGTCATTTGAATCATCCAAGAATTGTTCATTTATGTAATGTAAAGGAGGTTGCCCCCTCGAAGAGGCTGAATTCTAAGGTGTTGATCTATCTTTTCTATCTTTTTTTGAGTTGGTTTATAACATTTGGTATCGGAGCTTTGAATTCTAGGGTTTCGCTGCTCCAAAGAGGTCATCGTGGCATTTTCACTATAACTTTTTTTCTGCGATGTTTCAGAGGCTAAAAAAAAAAACCATTTGAGAAGAAATCGCACTGAACCTCCGGTCCGAATTTCAGAGCTTTTCGCGCTATATTTGCAGAGATATGATCTGAGGAAGTTGGTCTTTTTGCAGACTCCTGAATTACATTCCAAACAGGGGACCTGGGGAAAATCATCAAAAGGTACAGAAAGAGGACGGACTGTAGTTTCTTGTACATATTTTTCAGAGCCAAAGGTCGAAACAGTGACTTGTGGCAATCGTACAAGTTCACTCTACTGAACTAGTCTATAATCAGGTCACTGTGGGAGATTTCGCATAACTCTTCCTTGGAGAATCCAATTTGGATCAGACTAGTGGCATTGGAAAGAGGACACATAGGGCTACTGCATGTCGCAATTTCAGAACTATATGATCGGAAAGTACAGAGATACGTCAGAGGAAATATCGAGCTCCTACAAAGTGAAAAAAGGTGTGTAGATTTTCTCAAATTTTTGCGTAAGCTTGGTTTGAAAATTTATTTTGAAGGAATTCAAAGGGCATAGTAGAGCATTGTTATCGGTAACTGATGCCCCGAGGAAAAAAAATGCAAACACCTAATAAGCAACCTGAAAGCTCTAGCATAACTCATGAAGAAGAGGAAGAAATGCTACACGATATATTAAAATTACAAGACCAAGTGCAACGAATGTCACTCTCACAAAAGCTAACAGAAGCTAAGATAAATGGCGTGGAATCTAAGATAAAGGGCGTGGAAGCTAAGATGGACGATTTGAAGATAGATTTGAAGACAGATTTGAAGAGAGACATGGCAGATTTGAAGACAGACATGGCAAATTTGAAGACAGATTTGACAAATTTTCTACAATAAATACTTATTAATGGTGAAAAGGTAGTAAAGGAAACTCATGATGTGAACAAAAGAAATGTTAATCATGATTTCATAGACTCTAATGTGGGATCGAAGACCCACCATAATCCAAAAATCGATATGAGGAAGTTTGATGGCAAGGATCCCGCAACATGGATATTACAAATGGAGCAATTTTTCGATCTCAATAATGTGCAAAACACACAAAGGTATGTATTGCAACTATATATTTGGAACCAAATCAGTTTGTATGGTATCAATGGCTTTGCTCTCGTAAACAAATTATCACTTGGGCAATTTTTACGAAAGAATTGACAACACATTATGAGGATAC